>ML252081.1:2259-51750 GCA_005239495.1 Nicotiana undulata
CTCAAGGAATGTGTGGGGGGGGGGGGGGGGGGGGGCATCCAGGGATTAAGGATATAACATAAACTTCAGGATTACTCAAAACCAAATAACATAAGGTACAAATTGTTTTACCACAGAAAAGTTCATGCCAGTAATTAGAGAAACATAAGTAGGCAGAATCATATTGAAGTATACTAGAAAGGGGATAACATCTCATAAGCATGCTGAGTCTAAAGGAGGGGAGTACATAACATGATAAGTGAATAATAATGCAACCAGGTCAAGTACAAACTTCACAACAAAACCATAAGTAAAAACATATTAGAAATATGATGAATTGAAGTACGCAAAAGAAACATATTGTTTTTGGTACTTAAAACTAGAATCAGGACATACCAGTACAGAAGAGAGCAAACACAGAGTGAAGGACCCAAGAGTACAGTAGTCAGCGTTGGTTTACAACCGACTGACTTAGAATAGGAGCAAGTAACCGGAGAAAAGAGCAGAAGAGAGTTTTTGTGTAAGAGAGAGTTTTGAACAATGTGTTTGTGACTGTGTTAATGAAAAGAGAAATGTATTTATAGTTTAAAACTAAGTAGAGAATAAGGCAAGAATCATAGTTCAGTAGTAATTATATAAATAAGTACCAACTAGAATCAAATTAGTATAAGGACTCCCTTTAATTAAGGAGTCCAACTCAAACGGTAATAGACAAGTGGTAAAACAAGGCAAGAGAATCGTATGCGGCTGATATAATCAATAAGAAAACAACATAGGTATAATACAAGTATATCACACATAATAAAGACTAGGTTCATCATGCTTTAATTAAGGAAAATGCTTAAAATCATTTAATAGCCCAATAGACCATAGAATAAGGTCAGAAAATATTTCACAAGCTAAAAATCAGTAGAGAATATATCATGCGAGATTAGTGAAGAATTAATCACAAGGATTCAAGGACTCACAAATAGAAAGTATTACTGATTTTAGGATAAATTAGCACAAATTATGAGAATAAATGAAATAAAAACCATAAAAATCAGAAACCCTAAGAAGACGGGTAGGGTAAAACCATAAAATTAGGGATTCGTATAGAGTGTAGTTCAAATTAACAGAATAGTCATGATATAGGCAAGAATGATCAAAAATCAGAAACCCTAAGAAGACGGGTAGGGTAAAACCATAAAATTAGGGATTCGTATAGAGTGTAGTTCAAATTAACAGAATAGTCATGATATAGGCAAGAATGATCAAAAATCAGAAACCCTAACAAACAAACATAGGATAAAAATCATAGAATCACGGGATGCTCATGAGAGGCAAAGACATATGTAGGTTAATCGAACATATACTCAACGACAGACTCAGAATCACAGATTAAACAAAGAAGCTTAGGGATTTAAACATAAACAAAACTCAGATAAAAAGAGGGAAATTTAGATAAACATTTAAATATAATGAAAACCATAGAGTAATATAAAAAATCAGAAGGAAACCCGTGTTTGAAAAGAGGTTTAAGAACCCTAGTTTCGAAGATGAAGAGTCATTTTTAGGGAAAATCGGAAAACCTTTAAAGAAACAATAGAATAACTCATAACATGCCCAGATCTGTTGAAGATCTAAGAAATCAGGGGCTAACAGTTAGGGTTTCATAAGGACAACCTAAAGAGAAGGAGAAACGGCTTGAGAACCACTGGTTCTAGCCGGAAATAACACGATCTTACTCGGACGGCCATGGATGGCTGGAAAACGACATGAGAAGCCATGGGAGGTGAGTGAACTGCCTTCTGGTTCCTCTAAGGGCCTCAAAGCAGTGATACCCGGCATAGGAAGGAGAGTGGTGAGACCACCATAAAGGCCGGCAATGCAACGGCCGGTGAGAACCATGGCGATTCTAGCAGAGAGCGTTTGAGAGAGATGAGAGAAGAGGACGATGGAGAGAATGAGAGGGAAATGAGAAGGGGGGAAGGGTAGTCTTTAGGGTTTAATTAGGAAAGAACGGATCTGGTCCATTGATTAAAATTAATCAACGGTCCATATCAAAAGTGGGGTATTGGGTCGCGTAGGATAGAGATTGGGCTTGGGTTATTGGGTTATTTGGATTGGGTATTGGGCTAGTCTCAATTGGGTTGGGGTCAGGTTTGATTTAGGCTAGATTTTAAATAAGAAGGGGCTAATTATTAAATACCCAATTAAATAGATAACGTAATTAATAAAAATAGTTAATAATTGCATAAAATGAAATTAAGGCTAAATAAGTAAAATTAAGGTAATTAACTAGTATTAAAATATAAAAATGATGAGTTATTGAATTAATATAGTATAAAATGTATAATTATGCTATAATTGCGAAAATTGTTGTTATTATAGCCCAATAATGCGAAATTGGCTAATTTGTGAAATAATTAAACCCTAATAGGATTAAAAAATGATATACTGGGCTAGGAAATATTTTGAAATGATTTATAATCTAATTTATGGATAATTATTGGATATAAAGTACTGAATAAACTAGAAAATAAGTTGATAATAATATGGAAAATTATGGAAAAATACCAATTATCATAAAAAGTGATTTTGAGAGTATATACGCAAATTTTAAAATAAATTCGAGGAAAAATTGGATATCAACAATTCCTTGATTCTGTCGAAAGCTTTTTGACAATCCTCGGTCCATTTGGTCGCAACATCTTTCTTTAGCATTTTGACGATTGGTTCACATATGACTATGGACTGGGCTATGAACTGGATGATGTAGTTAGGGCGTCCCAGGAAACTCATCACATCTTTCTTGTTCTTTGGCGGTGGTAACTCCTGGATGGCTTTGACCTTTGGTGGATCCAATTCTATCTCTCGGCGGCTGACGATGAACCCAAGAAATTTCCCAGCTGGAACCCCGAATGCACACTTCGCGGGGTTTAATTTCAAGTTGTACTTTCACAACCTGTCGAAGAACTTTCTCAAATTTTCTTTATGGTCGGTGGCTTTCTTGGACTTGATGATGACGTCGCCCACATATATCTTGATCTCTTTTTGTATCATGTCGTGGAAGATAGTGGTCATAGCTCTCATATAGGTGGCCCCAACATTCTATAGGCCGAATGGCATCATCTTATAACAGTAGACTCCCCACGGCGTAATGAAAGCCGTTTTCTCAGCGTCTTCCTCTCCTCATCCATCCAAATCTGATGGTATCCATCGAAACAATCCACGAACGACTGAAGTTCATGCTTGGCACAATTGTCAATCAGGATGTGTATGTTCGAAATAGGGAAATCATCCTTCGGGCTGGCCCGGTTGAGATCCTGGTAGTCGACACAAACTCTGACCTTTCCATCCTTCTTAGGCACTGGCACGATGTTGGCTAACCATGTTGGGTATTCAACCACCCTGAGGACATTGTCATTGATTTGCTTAGTAACTTCCTCTTTGATTTTCAGACTCATATCAAGTTTGAACTTTCTGAGCTTTTGCTTTACCAGAGGGCCCATTGGATTGGTTGGAAGCTTGTAAGCCACAATGGATGTACTTAGACCAGTCATGTCATCGTACGACCATGCAAATATGTCCTCATACTCTTTCAGGAATTGGGTGTAATTCTCCTTTTCTGACGAAGACAAATGGATGTTGATGCAAGTTTCTTTGACAGTCTCTGAATCTCCCAGGTAGACTACCTCATTTTCGTCCAGGTTGGACTTAAGCATGTTCTCGAAAACCTCGACTTCTTTGACAATTTTATTGGGTATGACATCCTCTTCTTCTGAATCACTGTCCTTTTGTTGCGTTGTCTCATTGCATGTCACAGTTATTGGTTCTTCAAGACAGGAAATAATAATTTTGTATAGATAAAATAATGAGAGAAAACGATAATAAATAAATAGATATTCGTTGAAATGTAAAAGTGATTTTTATAATTTAAACAAACATTTTGGGGAACATCGGGGATTTTATTGAAAAACATAATGTGAAAAGGAAATCATTAGCAGAAACAAAATAAATAATGCTTGTTCAGCCTTGCTACCCTAGGACTCGTCGGGCCCTGGATGGTCTGACGGTCCAATTCCAAAGGGATGATCCCTTGCTCACAGCTTGGATGGAAGGGCCTTCTTCCTCCTCCTCAACAATGACACAACAGTCCATGTCATCATCTTCCAAGAACAGATTCTTCAAGGCTGCTAAGGTTTCTTCTTCTTCTGACCCCTATATGACGTCAGCCTGTTGGAAGGTCTGCTCTAGTTGCAGGATAGGCTGTTCCAATAAGTAATAAGAACCACGCCATGGTGGCGATCAGTTCTTGTATTCCTGCCATGTGTACTTGTATCCCATCCCAAAAGTGGTTCCATGACGCCTCAGTTGTATTGGTTTGGAAATCCCCTGAAGATTCTTACCGAGTCCTTTTCCAGGCTCGTATCCACTCCAGTTCAATATGCATTCGATCTTACTATCCCACCATTTGTCTTTGTCCATTGCATTGACCCGCTCGATATGGTGGTAGGTTTCTCCACCCAACCTTCTTCTACCTTCAACCACCGGGATGGTCTGGCAACTATAGATAGGATTGCTTCCGTCTCCATGGATGATCACTTCCTGGTGATTCCATTCAAATTTTACTACCTGATGCAATGTTGATGCCACAGCCCCAACGTCATGTATCCACGACCTTCCTAATAACAGGTTGTAGGATGCCGATATGTCTATTACCTGAGACTAACTTTGAACCACGTGGGTCCCATTTGCAGACAAAGGCTGATTTCCCCAATGGTAGACCTTTGATAACCGTCGAAAGCTTTTACATTCATAGATCCTTCTCTTATCTCGTACAGTCCCTTGCCCAATTTCTTCAGCGTTGTCAATGGACACATGTTGAGGCTGGATCCCCTGTCAATCAGAATCCTGGTGATGAAGTAGTCATCACATTGCACAGTGATGTGCAGTGCTTTGGTATGACTTAACCCTTCAGGCGGTAAATTGTCTTCGTGGAAAGTGATCTTATGACTCTCCAACACTTGACCTACCATATTGGCCATTTCCCCACTGGTGATGTTATTTGGCACATATGCTTCGTTCAACACTTTAATCAAAGCATTCCTGTGCGTCTCTGAATTCTGCAGCAATGACAGAATAAATATCTGGGCTGGAGTTTTGTTCAACTGATCAATGACTGAGTATTCCTTGGCCTGCACCTTCCTCCAAAGATCATCTGGGCTTGTCTCAATGATGGGTGGTCTGTTGGAAGCATTCTTGCTAGATTCTGCCAAGTGTTCAGGTGTATAGACCCTGCCAGTCCTTGTCATCCCCTGTGCAACATCAACTTCTTCTATCTTGACTTTACCTTTCCTTCTTGCTTCGGCCGTGTAATCCCAAGGTACAACCTTATCATTGAAAGGTGGCGTGGTTGACACTATCACTGTGATTGGTGAAGCTACTTTCACTTCGAATGGAACAGGTGCCTTAGCAGGCGGCATAATTTCAACCTCGAACGGCACAGGTGTGTGTGTAGGTGGTGCCATTTCAAGCTTAAATGGGACTGACTCAGTTACCTCGACGTCTCCAGATGGATGAATATGTACTATGATGGGATTAAGAGTGACTACTGGCTTCTTTGGGTCATCACCTTCTATGAT
The DNA here is from genome assembly GCA_005239495.1 of Nicotiana undulata. Taxonomy (NCBI): domain Eukaryota; kingdom Viridiplantae; phylum Streptophyta; class Magnoliopsida; order Solanales; family Solanaceae; genus Nicotiana; species Nicotiana undulata. The sequence goes on from ML252081.1 coordinate 7,866, forward strand.
TAACCCGATTGACCCCTCTAGGTCTTAATCTTCTTGTATCTCTATCATGTTGACACCCCTATGGTCTAGGAGCGAATTGTTGCGAACATTGGGAGCATCCTCCTTAGTTTGGATGACCTTATTATCAATCATAGACTAGATCTTATCTTTCAATGAGCGACATTCATCAATTGTATGCCCCTTCATGCCGGAATGGTATGCACATGTCTTATTTGGATTGACCCGTTGAGATGGATTTTCAGGGGTTACAGCAGGGATAGGAGTGACATAACCAGCAACTTTTAATCTTTCATACAGCTGGTCAATAGGTTCGGCAATGGCAGCGTACTGTTTAGGAGGCCTGCGATCGAAGTTGGGTAAGGGTCTCGGGAAATTTTGGCGAGCATGGGGTGATTGGAAGCGAGATGGTTGAGAGTTGTAGGTATGATAAACATGATCTGGTTGGGAATATCTGGGGGAAGTAGGCTAATATGTAGGTGGTGGAGATGGCTGATATGTTGGTGGAGGTGCTGACTGATAGGTGGGCGGGGGTGCTTGGTATGTGAGTGGGGAAGTTTGGTATACCAACGGGGATTTGGGTCCCTGTGCAACCATTGTCGTTCCTGCATCTTTCTTCTTGGATATACCACCAAACTGCAAGGCTTTATTGGTGGCCTGTAGTGCCTCAAATTTAGTGACCATTCCACTCTTGATACCTTATTCAATTCTCTCACCCAGCTTGATGATGTCAGAGAATTTGTGGTTTTCAATCACCATTAACCTCTCATAATACTGTGGGTCTTGTTCCCGAACGAAGAATTTGTTCATTTGTTCTTTATCGAGGGCAGGCCTAACCTTAGCTGCTTTTGACCTCCAACGAGTAGCATACTCGCGAAAGGTTTCAGTGGGCTTCTTCTTCAGGGTCTGGATGTAGAACACGTCTGGAGCGTTTTCTGTATTGAACTTGAACCGGTCCATGAAGTCTGATGCCATACTTACCCAGTTGGACCACTTCTTAGGGTTTTGGCTGATATACCAAGATAAAACATCTCTTGTGAGTCTCCTCATGAACAATTTCATGCGAATCTTCTCATCTCTTCCCACTCCAACCAATTTATAACAATAGGTCCTCAGATGGACCCTGGGCTCACCTGTACCATCAAACATCTTGAACTTAGGAGGTTTGTAACCCTCCAGTAGTTCAACATCAGTCTATATGCAGAGATCTCAACCCTTCGACTCCCTTACTTCCTTCAACGCCATGAACTCGACTGGTCAGCTTCTTGAGTTCGTCGGCCAAATTCTTAATGAGCATATCCTTCTCACTGGATACATGTGTGTAAGAAATGTGTTGGGGGGAGTGAGGTAGAGTCTCCACGTATATGGGGTTGTTCTGATGACCTGGTGTTTGAGCATAGAGGTTGTCATTTGTGGAGTTTTATGGTTCAGGGATAATCAGCGGGGTATTTCTCAGAGCGTGGCAAGTGTTGTGTTGGTGCTATGGTGGGATAGTTTGATTTTTTGGTGGAGTTGTATGATGATGAGTTGTGGGAGGATTTTGTTTGTGTGGGGTGTTCTGAGGAGGTATGGGATTCTGAGTGACATCTGGGACACTGAGTGAGAAGGATAAATTCACCAAATTTCGGACATGCTCAAGATCTTCGTGGAGTTTCAACAACCTTTGCTCGAGTTGTGTCATAGCCTCATTTTGAACCTGAGTACCTTGATTGTCAGGATCCTCTGTTCGTTCAACCAGCATTGTGTTTTCTTTTCTAATGTTGCTTGAATATTCCAGTTTGCCTTTGCCTTTAGGTGGCCTAGGAGGAGGAGAAGGTGGAGGGCCCCTGGATCTTGTGTGGTATGATGATGATGCCAAAATGCACGAACCAACCTTTCGGAAAGGGAATAATCAAAGGAAATAACATAAAGTAGAACAAAAAAAAAAGGTAGCCAAGTCAGTGGGGATCATGAGAAAATATTGCAGTATTTAAACACATAGTGCAGGAATAAAAGCGTTTCCTAATTTGGGAGCCTCGTTGTGCCCGAGATAGGCCTAGTGACAAGTTGATTTGGAGAGCTTAGATGCCAAAATGCCTCATTTCATTAATATTAATAGATGAATCCAAAACGACACTAAAGTAATAATGTAGGAAATAAAGTCACTAATGGAACTTGTCCTTATTACATTCACAAAAGCAATGAAAAGGAAACCTGGGGTACTTGGTCCCAGAAGGACCTTCCCTAGATTCGGCATCCTTGATCCCATCGAACAAATTCCCCATCTCGTGCAGTCCTAGTAGCAGGTATGCTCTGTCCAAGTGTCCTCCTTCATTTCCCTCGACCTTCTGACAATCTTCTACCATCTTGATGATCGTACCTTCAAGATCCACTATGCCTCGCTCCAAGTATTCCAGCTTCTTGTTGGAACAAATAGCCATGTCCCTCCATTCTTCGATTAATCTTTTGTTGGCTTCATGTATCTCCCGGTGCTCATTTTCAGAATCATGAATCCTTTTGTGCAGCCGGTTGTACTTGACCTGAGTCTCGGCACTTTCATCTATGATTCTGTGACCTCGGCTAATTCCTGGCCTCACCGCCCCGTGAAGGTCGTTTTCCAACCACGACGGATAAAGAGGTGCACACCCTGCATGGTACCTATCCGGTTCAATAGTATCCTTTTCCAAAATGATTTTGCAGTGCCACATGTGTTGGGCTTGGCACTTGTATGGAATATCATCATCCTGGAAGTCAGCTCGTAAATGGCTCGTCCTATTGACCCTTGGCACGACTTATTTTCTGCCTGCTTGTCTCATGGCTCGGATAGGAACATAAGGGTATATCCCCCTCAACCCAATCAACACTAAGTGTGGTGCATCCCTGGACCTGATGATGAACTCGTCCGTTGGGAACCACTCAAACATCCACTGTACCTGCTCTTCAGTTAGGTTATCAAAGAACTCTACCCATTCTTTTGAGGTCTCTAGCTGAGCGAACTTGTCTGGAATATATGTCATCCTCTTGGGGTGATGGAAAGCAATGTGATCATTCCAAGCCCTTCGCGGAAATTCTTGGTAGTATCAACCCTTTTGGAAATGTTCTAAGAGCCACAGTTGTAGTAACAAATTGCAGCCCTCGAAATGTTTTTCTCCTCTTCGACAATGTTCCAAGGCTCGGTAAATGTCCGAGATGATCATAGGGACGATGCTGAAGGCTTGGCCGTTAATTTCCTCCATCAAATTCTTGGTTACTGATCGGCTCTCACCCACACTACTATTAAAGTAGGAAGATGAGGGTCAGTGCAGCTTTTACGCAAGAGGTCGGGACCGAATCCTCAGGGAATTATGATTTGGAGTGAGTTTCTAAGTGATCTAGCAATGTTTCGTGTTCTTGATTACATTTTTCATAATTGTTGGTTTTGTACTATAACTATGATTTATACTAATCATAATTGCATTTGAACTACTATTATTTTTTTAGGTTGTTTTCTAATTGGATAAAGGCACTAGGGTTTTGACTTCTTACCTAGGCAAGTAATTAACGGATTCTAATATCTAAGGCAAAGATGTTATTCGGGGAATTATGATATAGCCAAATGCTCAGAAGTTACCCACTCTATACCTCTCGGTAGTTTGAGTGGCTATGCCTAATTGCCTTTCTCAAGGTCAATTGGATGCCAAATTTGCACAAGCAATATGGGCTCAAGTAGGGTTGTACTCTCTCGAGATTTAACCCGTTAATTGGGACTATCAATTCTCATGATTTCATCACAATTCCTTGTTGGGTTTATTTTCTAGACTCAAACCCTCTTTCTCAAGAAGGACCCAAGTAAATTGAACACCAATTAGTGTTTGCAACCACTAATCTTAACAATAAAACCACAAATCAACCCAAATATCCATCACCCATAAACATCTAAGCCCTAATTTAGAGAACCCATTAATTACCCACACTAGGGTTGAGCCACAATCATAGCTAATGGGTTTAGCTACTCATAATCAATGAAGAAACCACATAAATAGATGAAGCAAAATCCATATGATTAAATTATAAAATAAAATAAGAAGATTCGATGTTGAATTCGAGCTAAAATGGCTCAAAAAGATGAAAAGAGACTATTCACGAGCTGCCCACAATATCTGATACTCAGCGTGCCTTAAAAAAAATCTATTTATACTTAGCGACAATTCCGGACAAAAATTCCCCTGCGGGGTCACCGCGGCTGCGGTGTCGGAACCTCTTGACCGCAGACCGCGTAAAATGGACCGTGGTCCGCGGTACCTTTAGCCTTCCAAATGAGTCTCTCTGAATCTCCCCACCGCGGTCCGCGTAGAATGGACTGCGGCCGCGGTGGATGTTTGCCTTGTAAACTATTCTCTGAACCTCACCACCGCGGTCCGCGTTAAATGGATTGCGGCCGCGGTGGATTTTGCCTTAAAATCAGCCGTCTAAACCTTACTACCGCGGACCGCATAAAGTGGACCGCAGTCCGCAGTGATCACTTTGACTTTGACTTTTGGTTGTTCTTGGTACTTGTGCCAGTTTCACTCCTTTTTGAGCAAATCTTTGACTATTTATCATCCTTTTTGGTTCAAACCTGCAACAAACACAACATGTAAGCCTTTGGGACTATTTTGTGTACAAGTGCATCCAAAACTCAAGCAAGATAGAGCGTAAAACAAGGTAAAATCCCTAGTTATCAACTCCCCCAAACTTAAGCTTTTGCTTGTCCTCAAGCAAAACAAAATAAGCCCCACCCCTTTTTGAGTAATTCCAAGAAAAGTCGGCTATTCTAAGGTAACCTCTTCTAGCATCAATTGGGACCAACAATTGTCCTCAATGCAAATGAATCATTAACAACATTTGAGCCTTTTAAAATCATAGATTTAAGTGCGACACAAGAGCATCAAGAGTTGACTCGACTCATCAACGAAACTCTTACTATCACTTTGGTCATTGAGGAACCCAAACTCATACTCTTCAACTCTCCCTAAGCAAACCTCACTTTCGAATTGTACGCTCAGAACGAGGATAATGGGAGTTCACTCATCTCTCTCAAAGAAAAGACTCAAGTCCGGCTCAAAGTACCATAGGCTTGCCCCTTATGTGAGTCACCACTAATGTAAGTTTTATTCAACTCAAGATCATATAGGGCTTTTGTGGGTACATGATGAAGGCTTTTGGTTAAAGGTAGGAAATATTTGGTCAAAGTGAGTTCGATCTTCCCTTAAGCACTTCACTTGTTTCACATTATCTTGACTTCTTGAGTCAATTAGTTCTTTTTGAAGGGTTGGAGAGACATACTGTCACACCTTTTTATTCTTTCAAATCATTCTTCACCTTTCTAGGCATTTCACACCTTTAATCTCATTTCTTTCAATGATTCCCCTTATTTCTTCTAGTTTGATCATTCTTTTTGGCTTTTTGAATTTTCTTTTCTTTCTTTTTCATTGCCTTCCCTTTTATTTCTTCTTGTACCTTCTTTTTCACTTTGTTACATTCCTCGTCTCTCCCCCAAACTTACATTTTTTGCTTTGTGCTAAGGGAAGAAGGGGGTGCCAAGAGAGGGTTAAAATTGGCACAAGCTTGTATCATGGCTTTTTGAAAGAAAAAGGTCTAAGGCTCAAAGGGGTTGACTAGGGTAATTGTCATTGGTAGGTTAGATGTACATGTCACTATTCGAATCAAGGAGAGCCTATAATCACCTCTTAAGTCAAACTTCACTTATGATTTCGCCTAGACAAACATTCAGGGAAAGTTCTAGACTAATGGCACAGGAATTAGACTTGCAATTCAAACTCTCACAAATCAAGCTACGGGATCGCTAAACAAACTGAGTCGGGGGCCCACAACGACCTCAATTATGCTTTGAGCAACACAATGGTCCCGAAAAACCATTTGATGATTATCGGTCAACACAAGAGTCTCAAGGTCACAACTTTCACCATCCTAAACACAAAAATTTGTTTTTTTACCATAGGTTCAAAGGCAAATGTGTTAGGCCCAAGTGAAGCTTTGCTTGAGGGACCTTTATTCACTAGCTATTAAAATGAAGCAAAAAGAAAAACAGACTCAAACCCTTAAGAATGTTGTCACACCATCCATCCTCGGGAAGTGCCACCCGGTTCACACAAATTCCACCTTTGGAAAGAACCTTGGCATTAAGAACTCAAAGGCTTATTGCCCGCGAAAACTTCAAAAAAATAAGCTATGAAGGAAAAATAAGAAGCTGTAAAAAGGGGAAAATGCGGAAAGCAAAATGCGTTAGATAGAATGAATATGTACATTGGGGGGATTTAGTCGAATATACATAAGGGGAGGAATATATACATTAGAACATAACTTTATATACAGACCAAAAGTGAAAAATACTAAAAGTACTGGAATAGTAAAGTTATTTACATACCAAAATCAAAAGAAAGCATAATAAAAAGAAAATATTGTCTGAATTATACAGTCATCCATCCACATCACTCAAAATAGGGCCACTCCCCCAACTGAAAGCTAGCATTGTCCTCAATGCTAACTTAGCAAAATAAGCACAAAGTATAAGGAGAAAGAGAGTAAATAGAAACTCCATATTGGCCCTCTGCCAGTGTGGGATCCTCAGTGTGGGTCCCGGGGTCTGTGGACTGTGGAGGAACCTGTGACTGGTGCCTAGAGCCTTGTGCCTCCGGCTGGACCTAGGCTTGGGCCTGCACCTCCTTTGTAATCTAGGCCTGTGCTGGTGGGTCTGCCAACTCTATCACTAAGCCCTCTGTGCGGGGCAACACCGTTCTCCTCTTTGCTAGCCTCTCAATCTCTGGCTCTTGCTCAGGCTGGGCAGCAGGGTCCTGAAGCAACAGGTCCAATGGAAGGTGGTCTTCCTTTAGCTTGTCCACCTCATTCCTCAGCTCCTTCACTGAATCCCTTGATGCACGGGTCTTCTTTAGCCTCTTTGTCTCCTTTGCAAGCTCCTTTAATGCCTTCCCGTGGGAGTCAACAGCATCCAGAATCTTCTTCTTGTTGTCAAGGATTTTCTTTTGGTTGGCCAGAAGTTCCTTGAGAGAATCCTTAACTGACTATGGTACCTGTGGTGGAGGGGGAGTAGCATGGGCTACCACAGACGTAGAAAGTACAGACAACTTAGAAGTAGCTTCCTGCATCCAGTTGTTGATACTAGCAAGTGGCTGGCTCAGTCTGTGGGTAGTCAGAGGATATGCCCAAGATGCAGGAATGCCTGGGTCAGCTGAAGTGGAGGGGCCTGGAGCACTCTCTGGAATGGCGGACTCGGGCTGAGAAGGTTCCACTACAACCACTGGCTCTTCAGACTAGCCAATGGAAGCAATGTACTTACCCTTGAACTTCTTGCTCTTTGGTTTGTCATCACCCTGAAGATCGTACAAAGAAAACGGAGCTTTGGGCTTCACCTTCGTGTAAAAATTTCTCTTTTCTTCTCCTTGGTCCTCAAAGTACATGGTCAAGAAGTTTGGGAAGGGGTAAGCTCTATCACCTTCATTTATCACCTGGTTGATAACGGTGGGCATGACATTCCCGACATTTACCGGGTACCCCGCCATTATAGAAGCAATCAACACAACCCGACAGAGAGGAATAGAGTTTTCATGGAATGTGGGGTCTATCCGGCTACATACAAATGTCTCCCAACCTTTGGCCTCAAAATTCAATGTTCTCCTCAAAATTGTCTTCCCAGCTTGCAACCAGTCAGGGTTTTCACCTAGGATTGCCAAGTCCTCCGCTAGCCAATGACGGGCCTCATCACCCGCACCCAACTTCTCTAGGTACTGTGTCTCATCTACATCATCAAACTCCAGATAAGCATTCAATGCCGCCCCATCAAAAGGTACAGTGAGATTCCTCACCATGGTTGCCTTGGAGTCCTTCTTAAGATAGGCCAGATTTGTGTAAAACTCCTTGACAAGATGTTCATTGGCATCCGACAAGTGGAAAGAGAAGTAATCCCAACCCTTTCTCTCCCTGAATTTTTGTTTCACATTGGGGTTGAGTGGCAATATATCCTTGATGATGAACCGGCGCTCCGGTATCAGTTTCCTCTCCTTCCACAATTCTCAGAATTTATGGAAGGCCGACTCACTCACGAATCTGTTTTGCCACACCACAGGATTCCTTGTTCTCTCAACTCCCCCAACTTGGGGTTCACCCCTTGTTTGGGGTTCATCTTCAGCTTCTTCATCTCCGGAATGTTCCCCTGATAGGGAAGCTGTGGGCGAGGTGGAGTCTTTATGGACACTCCCTACTGCTAAGCCTTCAGACGACTCAGAATTGGCTGGTGCTGGGGCAGGGGGAGAGTCAGAGGGTTCATTGGTCAACCAAAACCTCTCTGAGTAGTCTTCTATGTATTCTGGTATTGATTCTGAAGAGGCTTTAGAAGGTACATAATCACTCTCTGAATGAGAGGCAGCTTTGTCTAGTGTCCGGATTATTTTCCTGGTGCTTTTCATAGCTTCCCGGACCTTTGGAGAAAGTTTTATCATTCCCTTGCCTCGCCCTCGGGATGACTCTCCCCTGCCACCAGGTTTACGGCCACCACCTCGTGATTGGACCATTGGCTGCAAGTTCAAATCATTTGAACATTGTTAGTGTTGATACCCAATTTTTCCTCAAATTATTTTCAAACTGGTATATAGGCTTTCAAAATCACTCTTTGCAATAATGAGCATTTTTCCTAATTTTTTCCATATTTTATCTAAATTATTTCCCTATTTATTTAATATTGTATATTTTTTATAATTCATAAATTGTGCTCTAAAATAATTTCAAAATATTTTCCAGTTCAGTATGTCATTTATAATCACTTTTTACTTATTAAAATCCAATTATTTCGTAAATTGGCCAATTGCATCTTATTTAATTTCAATTATGATAATTTTGCAACTATAGCCCAATTGAATATTGTGTATTATTTTAATTCGAAACTTATGCATTTTTTACACATAATATTATTTAATTACTGTAATCTTATCTATTTAAACTCAATTTCATTTTTGTACAATTATTGGTTGTTTATTTAATTATTTATCTATTTTTGGGTATTGAATATTTAGCCATTTATTATTTAAAATCTAGCCTAATTAACCCTGACCCAAACCCAATTAAATCCCCAACCCAGATCACAAACAACCCAGCCCAAAACACATCAAATAACCCGACCTAGTCCCAGGCCAATCTGAGCCGTTGATCATATCAGATCAACGACCCAGAATTTTATTACCTAAATTAAACTAACCTAACCCCTCCCCTACCGTCTCATTCCCTTCGAGACGATTCATCTCTCTATCTCTCTATCTCTCTCTACAACTCTCTAGAAGTCTCCTTGACTTCGTCTTCTCCGATGATCTCCGGTCGCCTTCTCTGGTGGATTTTCACCGGGAACTTGGATTCCCTGTCATCTCCTGGTCATCCACTCACTTCTTACCTGCTCAGTGATTCCCTGAGTTCTTTAGACGAGCCTGAAGCGGTCCACTCACCTTCTTTGAGCCTCTTGCCACTGTCCGGCCAATCCCCGGCCATTTGAGTAAGTTCACAGTCTCTCCGGCCTTAATCAAGTCCATTCATGAGGTTTTCCCTCTTTTCTGGGTTCCACGAAACCCTAATTTTATATATATTGATCTTTCTTAAAGATCTGTTCTATATTTGCAACATTATGAGGTTTATCTATGATTTTCTCCAGAAAATTTCATCTTTTAAACAATTTCAAAACTAGGGTTTCTTGACCGTGTTCTCAAAACAATTTTCCTTTCAATTTTTGATCTTTTTATCGTCTCTACTGTGTATTAAACAAGCATCTTGTGATTTCATTTTGCCGTGACTGTTATGTTGAAACCCTAGTTTTGGGGTTAATCTTTATTATGTGTATCCATTTTCATTCGACTATGTATATTCGTGTCTTCTTATTGTATAATCTCCTTGGTTACATGATTGTGTATTCCCTTTGTAATCCTGTACTAATTTTGGATTCTTTTCATACTTATGTGATGCTTTCTTTGAATAAGTGATTCTGTATGACCTTTGTAATTCTGTACCAAATTTTGAGTGCTTTCCTTACTCAGAGGATACTTTCCTTAATTATTTTGGATTCCCTGTGATTGCAATTGAATCCGAGATTCTTTCAGTTGATTTTCAAACTAATACCCTAATTTACTTTATAAATGTAATGTTACTTCAACTTTCCTTAATTATGTACTATGTACTTGGCTTTATTTATGTATTATGTGATTTCCTTGTCTCTAATTAAGCAAAATCAGTCATATAAATTGATTGCTTTTCCTTTTGAACTTGACTCCTTAATTAAAGGAGTCCAGTGTTTTAATTGATACTAATTGGTTGTATTTCCATAACTGTGCACCCTTTTACCTATGTGACTACTTGTTTTATTAAACTATATAAACAATGTCTTCTCTCTTTATAAAGACACTCAGAAACACACTGAACATACTCTCTTGATCACACAAGCACACATAGACATCTACACTGTACTCGTGGCTCTTTCTTGTTGTATGTCTTTGGCTTTATTTGCTGCTCTCTATTCTTGCCTATTATTAGCCGGCTATAAGCCAAGGCTAATAGGCTGTCATTTTTCTCTCTTCTGCTTTGCTCTCTCTTAACACTGGTATGTTTTAGTCAAGTTTACCACATCCTAAACAATATGTTTCAATTTTGGTTAAGGTTCTTGTTATTTCTTCTGTGCTTTTACTTATGGTTCTATTGCCTACCATGTAACTAGTATGTCTACTCTCTTTCTATGATCTCTCTTCTTCTTCTAGTCTAGCATGATTCTTGTCTTTCCCTCTATGATTCATTATGGCCTATGTGATCTTCTACTGCTTCATTCTGCGTATTTTAACATCTCTTCATGTATTTTTGTTGGGCTTCTAATGCACCTATAATATTTAGTATTCTCAGATTTGTGCCTATAATATATGATAAGCTCTTGGCATGCCACATCCTGTGAAGATCTGTAACTTTGTTCTAATGACTGATTATTGCAAATATTCTGCTATTACTACTTGTCCCAATCCCTTTCCCTCTTTGTGTTTGCTCTTCTTGAATTCTATATACTTGTTGAGTTATGACCATTCCACTATTTCCTTTTCAAAACTACATTTTACAATAAGAGGTCTTTATACTATTCTTTAAAGTCATGTTATTTCAAAATTCCTTTTCAAACTTAACTCTTTTAACTACTCCTTCCTGCACTTCACACTATTCTTAGACCTCTAGGATCCACCCCCTTAGTGTGAGCATTGCTTAGGGACCTTGAGTTCCCTCTGAACTTTGACACACTGAGGCAGGTAATTCTACACTGCACCTATCTCAACTTTGGTAATTGTTGGGTGCTGGTATTGGCTAGGGCCCTCACAAGGACCTTTGGGATCTTTGCCGCACCAAGGTTGTGTAAGGCTGTGAGGCCCAAAAGGGGTGAGGCTGGGAGGTTGGGCCTGTTTGAAGGCTCTCTATAGAATAACTTCTTATTTTTCTCTTTGCAATTGTTGTAATTCATTGTTATGGTCTGTAATAATTTGTAAATAAACTATTGGGGCTAGATAGTGAATATGGGAGGGAATTATGCATGTTTAGTGTAGTATGGGTAGAAATCATGACTCATGCTTTATCTTTTATGTGTGCAATAGTATCATGCCTAGGACATGCATACCATACATTAAAAATCATGTTTAGGGTCTTCATTTTTAAGATATCTATTATATTCACGCCTAGTATGACCTAATAAGTAACAAAGACTGTCATAACGTATTGCTCATGCATTTCATAAACATGACATATAGAAACCATGTCTTAAGGTGATACTTTGTGCATTAGATATCCTGCCCTTAAGCATCTTTATTTGGAAGAATCTGAACGCCTAGTTAACATGGTTTAATACTCCCATAAAATTGGTTAACCTATTTTAAACAATTTCCTACAGACATGTATTTATTAAAATCAGAATCCAAATGTGCTTGTTCACTCTTATAAAATATGTAGGCAATATATACAACGCCTAGGCAAACCTTAGGCCTAATACGTATTAAAATCAAATGAATCATGTTCTTCTAGTTTAATCACTTCCTTTAAACATTTTTGAACCCTGCTGCTCCCACTCCCTCTATTATGCCTTCAAACTACTGGGTTTTCAAAATGCCTCATTCTGCTTCAAATCGTGCCATTTCGAATCCTTGTTTTGTATGTCTTTCAAGTCACTATATTTTTAATACCATTTTACTACTTCCTTTGCTACAGTTCCTTGAAAACTAACAGCTATTACTCTATGTTGAGTCACTGTATCTTATTCACTTATCCTTTAAAATTATTTCAAACCCATGCTTTAATAACTTTCATCTATGTTTACTGAAAGCTTTTAATCACTGCCTATTTCTAAGTTTTACTGATGCCTTTATCTACTGTATATTTTGAAATCAATTATCAGTTTTAATTTCAGTTTTCTAACCCAAACTCCTACTATTTTATTAAACTTCCTATTTTTGAACTCCTGTATCGAGACTTTAATCGTGTTTGAGACGTGCCATTTACATGTCTATGTGTGGAGGGATCTGTGAGCCTTTCTTTCCCTTTATATGTTCCCCCATATGTGCAGTCCTACTTGTTTTTGTATGTCGCTTAGTATTTTGACCTTTAAACCTAACGGTTCAGCCTAATTCCTGCCTTGTAGGATTAGTAGTCCTAAACACCCTCCAGGACTTATAGGACGGGACGGGTAATGGCACGCAATAAGCATTTGTGACCCGCACACGCCCTTTAATAACCTTTACGGGGTGGGGGGGGGGAGGTAGAATACGGATATGATGACCGGTGCGCTAATACCACGTGTAGCCGCCTCTTCGAGGTATGACATACCGGGTATTGCATTGAAGTGATCCGTATTACTTTAAACCTAGGGAAACTGTTTTCAAATGTTTATGTTATTCCAAAACCTTTAAAGATTTTCATACTTGTTTTAAATCCCCTCTTATGTGAACCTTATTTGTTACTTGCTCACCGTCCAAATTCACAAAACTTATTGGCTGGGACCCACAGTTGTGGATCTTGAGGGGTGTCTAACACCTTCCCCTTGGGATAATTTAAAGACCTTACCTAATCTCTGGTAACGCGAACTAGTTCATGAGTTATCAACTCTAGGTGCCCTAACGCACCATAAAAATCGTTAGGTTGCGACTCTTCCTTAAACCTCTTCCTTTAAGGAGCTGTCCAGAATTTCATAAACCCGATCTCTCCGTACCTAACCCGTGCGATAGAAAAAGGGGGCGCGACAGTTAGTACCCCACCAATGGATAGATAGGAGCACATAAGAACATCAAATACAGAGTAAGGAGTTGCAGAAGTGGGACTGCGGACTGCATAAAAGAGACCGCGGTCCGCGAAGAGGAAAGTACCTAAGAATGAGTTCTCTGAATGGGGCCACCGCGAACCGCGTAAAAGCGACCGCGGTCCGCACTCACGCACCGCGGTCCGCACTCACGCACTGCGGTCCGCACAACAGCGACCGCGGTCCGCGGAGAAGTGGGATGCTGATTACCCCCTCTCTGAAGTCAAGCACCGCGGACCGCGAAGAAGCGATCGCGGTCCGTGGTAAACACCTGGAGACTGATAATGCAGGCACCACGGTCCGAAAAGAAACAACCGCGGACAACGCTCACACCGATAAACTAGGGTTTCAATTTGACAGTAAGTTTCAAGTTTTTGGCCCTACACCAAAATAATCCTACAACATCCCAAAACCAGTTAGTGCAAAAATGAGTCCTATACTACCAAGAAAATCAAAGAAAAACACAAATAAAGACACATGGGTTGCCTCCCAAGAAGTGCATGATTTAACGTCGCGGCACGACGCATGTTACCAAGTTCATTTGAGATGGAGAAGTACCACCACATGGCTATCATAAATTTTTCCCAGGTAGTGCTTGACCTTGTGCCCATTAACTCTGAAAATCTCTCCACTTTTGTTCTTTAGATCAAGAGCACCAAACGGAGTCACAAACACAACTTCAAAAGGTTCGCTCCATTTTGACTTAAGCTTTCCCGGGAATAGACGTAACCGAGAGTTGAACTAGAGAACCAAGTAGCCTACTTTGAATTCCTTGCCACGAGCATACTTATCATGAAGGTACTTCATTTTCTCCTTGTACAAGGACGAACTGGAGTAGGCATGGAATCTGAATTCGTCAAGTTCATTAAGCTGCTCCACACAAAGATTGGCTGCCACATCCCATTTAAGATTCAACTTTCTCAAGGCCCACATGGCCTTGTGCTCCAACTCAACCGGTAGATGGCAAGCTTTCCCGAATACCAATTGGTACAGAGACATACCAATCGGGGTCTTGTAGGCAGTCCTATAAGCCCATAGAGCGTCATCAAACTTCTTTGACCAATCGATCCTATTTGCATTGACCGTTTTTGACAATATACTCTTTATTTCCCTGTTGGAGACTTCAACTTGGCCACTCACCTAGGGATGATATGGAGTGGTCACCTTGTGATTGACACCATACTTTGCAAGCAAAGTGTCAAAAGCTTTATTATAGAAATACGACCCCCCATCACTAATGATTTCACGAGGCGTGCCAAACCTTGTAAAAATGCTCTTCTTGAGAAATGCAACAACACTCCGGGCCTCATTGTTGGGTAGAGCCACTGCTTCAACCCATTTAGAGACATAATCCACCGCCACGACAATGTATGTGTTCCCACAAGAGCTAACAAACGGGCCCATGAAATTGATACCCCACACATAAAAACTATCCACTTCGAGAATAGTATTGAGAGGCATCTCATCTTTCTTTGAAATTCCCCCGGCCCTCTGACACTCATCACATCTCTTGACTAAGTCACCGACTTCTTTATACAATGAAGGCCAAAAGAAACCACAAATCACCACCTTTGAAGCAGTCCTTGCCCCTCCATGATGACCACCATACGGTGAGGAGTGGCAAGACTCAAGAATCGACCTTTGTTCTTCTTCCAGTACACATCGTCGGATGACCCCGTCAGCGCAAATCTTGAATAAATATGCGATCGCGAAAAGTGATTTGAGCTGGGTGGGACTTTCTTCAACGCGACCGTGACCAGCTTCACGCGAATGCGTAGCTTTAGGACCTGGGGAAGGGGTCAGTTGTTTCTTCTACCCAAACGTGAGCACTAGCTCGCAAACGCAAAGGCCAGGGGAACAACCTTCTTGAACGCGTGGGAGATTTCGTGAATGCGAAGGCCACTTGGGCTACTGCACATAGAAAACGTAGCAGGCCCTTCACAAAGGTGAAGAAAGTTTGACACCCAGTGATTAAAACATACCAAAAATGGGATTCTTCCATTTTATTTTTCATAAACTCTCCATTAGAGCTCAACCTAGAGGCGAATTTTAAGGGAAAAATCAACATTAATTCATAGGTTTGTACACTTTAACTCATTTTCTTTCATTTCTAACATCACCCATTAATTTCTAGCCATAATGTTTGTTCTTCCATGGTAGAAAAATAGGGATTTAGGATGAATTGAAATTTGTTTTTTTGTAAATTAGGGATTTAGATCTGAAATTGAGGTCGGATTCTGAAACAAATTGCATACTCGGGCTTGGGAGTGAATGTGTAAATGTATTTTGGTTTGAAACTCGGGTTTTGACTAAGCGAGCGAGGGGTCTATTTTTTACTTTTGGAGAAAGTTTGGAAATTCTAAATTTATGCATTCTTCTGCCGCGAATTTTTGACATTCTTCTGTTAGATTGTGATGCTCCACCCTATCATTTTGAACTTATTCCTGAAGCATAACATCTTATGTATATTTCTCCATGTGATCTTGTCTATCTGCTCTTGTTTAAACTATTGTTGGTTGTAGTTCTAAGAACTAAGTGTGTGGACTTTAAGTTGTTTGATCAATTCCATGTATAGTCTGTTGCTTGTACGGTTATGTTTGGCATTGTTGGGTAAGTTAGTTCCCCCTTCAGACCTGGTATGGGTTTGTGTCTAAGTCATGCAACTCATACACTCTAATGCCCTAAGGTGTACCTTGATCAAGGTTTTCTATTTTATGTGAAGAATAAGATTACTGAAGACCTCAAAGTTGTTGGGTTCTTCTTCTTTGGGTCTGCTCTGCTTATTGGGCATGTACCCATTTTAGTTTGTAACATTTGAGCATGTATTCTTTATTTTGGGCCTGTAATGATTTGTAAACAAACAATTGGGGAGTTAGTGAAATTGAGGAAAACGGGTATACTCTGTTCTTGCATAAATGGGGTAGAAAACATGCTATAGGGTCTAATTCTTATTTGCTATCTCGTTGACGTGCCCTATTTCTGTACACTAATAGAAAGCATGCCTATAGGAACCCAATCACTTCACTTGCTCAACATGTTCTATTCCTGGTCATTATTAGAAAATATGCCTATAAGAATCTAAGTGCTTCACTTGTTCACATGTCCATTTCTATGAGCTATTAGATAGCATGCTTATAGGAATCTAATGTCAACAATTATTTTCTCAACGTATGTGATTGAGGTATGATTATTAGATAGCATGCCCATAGGGTCATATATACATCTAGATACCATGACTATAAGGTTAATTAATTAATCAGTTGCTTCTGTTATTGTGCTGCCTCACTTAGATGACATGCCTATAGGGATAAAGTTTTATCAAATCGTCTTTAATTGTCAACTACTAGAAATTCTGCCTATAGGACACTGTCACCTACCTAAGAAACATGTCTATAAAATCAGCACTGGTAATTCGGAATTCTGGGTTCGTTTTACTGCCTCATTATGCAAACAATTAGAGATCATGCCAATAGGACTTGTAATTCTTTTAATCTGCCTATGCTTTAGTCAAAAACCAGCAGTACTAGATGTATAATACCGGAAATAGGAATCACCAAGAAATCATGCCTATAGGACTTAACAACTCTAATGCGTCTTAAATTTAAAAAACTATCTATTGCTAAATCTGCTGCGTGGATTTGCTGTTTATATGTGGAGGTTAACTTGAGACTTTTCTTGCATTTATGTGTAGTCCTGTATGTTTTGGATGCGCTCTAGTTTTATCATTTTTGAGCATCCTTAGTATAGTATAGAACCACCTAATAGTAGGTTCAAAGCCTCCAGGACCATAGGCATGGGACGGGTAATGCACACATAGGACACGACCTAGAATTGAATTAGAGCGCTTTTAGGTAAACACCTTTAACATAGTAATCGGGTAGCAGGAGATGATAGTCTGTGCCTGCTAAATAATATGAACAACCCTACCTCAAGGGAGTTGCGAAGTATTATTTACGTTGCACGGGGTGATCCTTTAGGCTAAAAATCTTAAGCCCCCCTTTTTTTCTTTGTATGTTTGTTGTTCACACTTAGTTATCAAATATAGACTAATCAAGTTATACTCTATAATCTCTAAAGACTTGTATTGGTTATCTATATAGTCTAATTATTGTCCGGTTCGCTTTGCACGTGTTCATAATAGAACCTTTAAATTCCTTGTCTTCCTTCACTTATATGATCGATTAGGACAATTTTAACTTATAATCCGCATGAGTGTTAACTTCGGTAGGACCCATAGTTATGGACCTCGAAGAGTGTCTACATATTCTCTTCAAGGTAATTTGAGCCTTTACCCGATCTTTGGTGACACAAACTAGTCAAATCAAAGTTATTTGCAAATAGGTTCCCTAACGCATCTTAAAAATCGTTAGGTGGCGACTCTTCTCTTTTAGCACCCATTTAAAGAGTTATCACACGTAGAAACCCGCTTTCGCGAGAAACAGGGAAAGACAGATGGAATATGATTAAAATAGATTCGAAGCACTTACCTAAAGTTTTAAAGTAAAAATCCCTTCCCAAAATCACCTCCTACCGAGTATAGGGTTAAAAATGAGAGAAAGTTTTAAAACATCTCGTCTCCCATCCCTTTGTACCAACTGCAAATGTCATATTTGCGACACAGGGTTGGCATTTGCGAACCCTCGCAATTGCGAACTAGGGCTCGCATTTGCGACCCCTAACACCCTAAGTCATCATCGCATTTGCGAGAAAAGGCAAAAAGTCAACCTACAGTCAAACTCTTCAACTTCAAATTGCCAAATTTTGACAAATCAACCTACGGACTTCTGAAATTAATTTTGGGCATACGCCCAACTCCTAGATCATGATACAAAGGTATTGGAGGCACAAAAGCACTGTCCCAGGGTCATTTTCATAAAATCCAAAGTTTGGTCAACATTTTAAATTTAAACTTCTAAGTCAAGAACCAACGGGGCCAAATCAATCTGAAAGCTTCCTGGAACGAAACTAACCAACCCACAAGTCATAAAGTCATAAATACACATGTGTGAAGCATAAAAAAGGGTAACAAGGTGCAATTACACAAAATTACCCACCAGGTCATTACGTTCTCCCCCTCTTAAAATAAACGTTCGTCCTCGAATGTGCATAAGGACATACTTGAAGTGGTGAACAGATGAGGATAATGACTCTGCATGTCATTCTCGGTCTCCCAGGTCTCCTCCTCGACCGGATGACCCCTCAATTGGACCTCTACTGAAGCGATGTTCTTTTATCTCCTTTTCCGGACATGTCCGTCCAACATAGCTACCGGCTCCTAAATATAAGTCAAATCCTCATCCGATTGGACTGTGCTGCAGTCTAAGACATGATACATATCATAGTAATACTTTCGGAGAAAATAAACATGAAACACCGGATGAACCACAAATAAACTAGGTGGCAATGCAAGTTTGTAGGCCACCTCACCAATCCTCTCAAGGATCTAAAAAATATGTGATATACCTAGGGCTCAACTTGACCTTCTTCCCAAACCTCATCACACCCTTAATTGGTGAAACATGGAGCAAGAATCACTCTCTAACCGTGAATGCAACATCGCAATCCTTCCGATCTGCATAACTCTTCTGTCTAGATTGGGATGTACGAAGCCGATCATAGATTATCTTGACCTTCTTCAAGGAATCTCAAACCAATTATGTGCCTAATAACTTAGCCTCTCCCGGCTCAAACCACCCAACTGGGGAACAAAAATGTCTCCTGTATAGGGCCTCAAAAGGAGCCATCTGAATACACGATTGGTAGTTATTGTTGTAGGGAAACTCCGCAAGCGGAAAGAACTCATCCCAAGAACCCCCGAAATCCTCCACTATCTAAATGGTGTGCTCGGAATGTTCGTCCATCTGGGGGTGAAATGTTGTACTCAACTCAACCTGTGTGCCTAACACACACTATACAACTCTCCATAAACGCGATGTGAAATGCGTACCCCGGTCAGAGATGATGGATACCGGCAAGCCATGAAGTCGAACAGTCTCATGGATATATAGTTCAGCCAAGTACTCTAAAGAATAGGTAGTCACTACCAAAATGAAATGAGACGACTTGGTCAACCTATCCATAATCACCAATACCACATAAAATTTCATTTGAGTCTGTGGAAGCCCAACAACGAAGTCCATGGTCACATGCTCCTTGTCTACTTGGGAATCTCAGTCGCTGAAGCAAACCTCCTGGCCGTTGATGCTCGTATTCACCTGCTGACAATTTAGGCACCGAGCTACATACTCCACTATGTATTTCTTCATTATCTTCCACCAATAGTGGTGCCTCAAATCCTGATACATCTTAGCGGCACCCAGATGACTGGAGTACTGCAAGTTGTGGGCCTCCTGAAGAATCAACTCACATAACCCATCCACATTGGGCATACAAAATCGGCCCTACATCCGCAACACACCGCCATCTCCAATAGTAACCTCCTTGGCATTGTTGAACTGCGTCCTTGAGGACAAGTAAATGGGGGGTATTCATAATGGCGCTCTATGATACAATCATATAGAGAAGACCAAGAAACCACGCAAGCAAGACCTCGACTGGGCTCCAAAACATCCAATCTAACAAACTGGTTGGCTAAGGCATGCACATCCAATGCTAATGGCCTCTCAACTACCGGTAGATATGCCAAACTTCCCAAGCTCTCCGCCTTTCGACTCAATGCACCGGCCACCACATTGGCCTTCACGTGATGATGTAGATGGCGATATCATAATCCTTAAGAACCTCTAACCATCTTCGCTACCCCAATTAAGATCTTTCTGTTTAAACAGATGTTGTAGACTCTGGTGGTCGGTAAAGACCTCACAAGGGACATCGTACAAATAGTGTCGCCAAATCTTCAATGCATGAACAATGGTTGCCCACTCTAAGTTGTGGACTGGATAATTCTTCTCAAGGGTCTTCAGTTGTCGAGCCACGTACTCAATCACCCTACCGTCTTGCATCAACACCGCCCCAAGTCCAACACGTGATGCATCACAACACACAGTATGAGACCCCGAGCCTATAGGCAACACCAACACTAGGGCTGTAGTGAAAGAGTCTTGAGCTTTTGAAAGATCGCCTCATATTCCTCAGACCATATGAACGTAGCACCCTTCTGGGTCAATCTGAACATATGTGCGGCAATAAATGAGAAACCCTAATGAAACAGGGATAATACCCGGCCAACTCAAGGAAACTCCAAATCTCAGTAGTCGAAAACAGTCTTGGCCAACTCTGCACTGCTTCAGTTTTCTTCGGATCTACCTTTATCCCCTCACATGACACCATATGAACCAAAATGCCACCAAATCAAGCCAGAAGTCACACTTTGAGAATTTTGCCTACAACTTATTCTCTCTCAAGGTCTAGAGCACAATCCTTATGTGCTGCTCATGATCTTCCCGGCTGTGGGAGTACACCAATATGTCGTCAATAAACACAATGACAAATGATACAAGATAAGGCTAGAATACACTGTTCATCATGTGCATAAATGTTGTTGGGGTGTTGGTCAGCCTAAATGACATCACAAGGAACTCGTACTGACCATACTGAGTCCTAAAGGTAGTCTTTGGAATATCCGGAACCTGAATCTTCAGTTGATGATAACCTGACAACAAATCAATCTTTGAGAACACTCTAGCATAATGTAGCTGATAAAAAAAGTCATCAATGCGCAATGATGGATACTTGTTCTTCACTGTAACATTGTTCAGCTATCGATAATCAATTCATATGCACATAGAACCATCCTTCTTCTTCACAACAAGGCTGGAGCACTTCATGGTGATATATTAGGCCGAACGAAACCCTTATCAAGCAACTCTTGCAACTGATCCTTTATCTCATTCAAATCCACTAGGGTCATATATGGTTCAATAGAAATGGGTTAAGTGTCCTACAACAAGTCAATACAAAAATCGATATCCCTATCAAGACGCACGCCCAGAAGATCCACTAGAAATACATCTAGGAATTCTCTCACTACCATTACTAACTTAATAATAGGAGTATCAGTACTGACATCCCTCACAAAGGATAAATAAGCATCACACCCCTTCTCGACCATCTGTTGGGCCTTTAGAAATAACACAACTTTGCTTGGACCATAATCTAATGCACCCCTATGCTCTAACCATGGCAAACCGGGCATAGCGAATGTCATAGTCTTAGCGTGTCAATCCATAATAGCACGATAGGGCGACAAACAGTCCATGCCCAAGATAACATCGAAGTCTACCATACTAAGTAACAATAGATCGACTATGGTATCAAAACCACCAATAAGAACTAAACACGACTGATACACACGGTCCACAATAATAGAATCTCCCACAGGCATGGACACATAAACAAGAGAACCCAAAGAATCACAAGATATATCCAAATACAGAGCAATGTAAGATGACACATAAGAATAAGTTGATCCCGGTCCAAATAAGACTGATGCATCTCTGTGGCAAACAAAACCTCAAACCTGTAATGACTAAGTCTGAAGCAACTACCTTCGTCCTACCTAGAAAAGCATAGAATATGGCCTGGCCTTCCCCTCTAGGGAGACCTCTACCCGTTTGTCCCCCACCCCTAGCTGACTGTGCGGGTGGACCAGAAATTGGAGCTGCAATCATAGCTTGAGAAGTCTGCGGACCTGACTGAATTCATGGAGCCTGAGTAGTCTGTGGAGGTGCATCCCTCCTATGTCTTGGGCAGTTAGTCTCTAACCATGTGGTACGTATCACCACACCCAGAGCAAGCTCTTAGTAGGCATGGCTGCTGGGACTGGCTCGGGCCTGGTCGGCTAAACTGACCACTGAAGGCACCCCGTGCAGGAGGTGCAGTAGAAAGTAGATGAGCAAAGTGTGAAACCTAAGATATCAGAACAGCCAGAGCACCATTAGAAGCTGTAAGTGTTGAATGAACTGGACGACTCACATAGCCTCTACCATGACGAGTTGTAGTTGGAGCATGACCACCACAAAATCCTTCCGTACCTCGAGGTCTCTTGGCCTCCCTATCATTCCTCTCACGATCACGCGTACCCTCCAACCTCTGTGCAATCTCTACCACCTGCTGATATGGGTTATCTATCCCCAACTTTCGGGCCATGCCGAATATAATACCATAGTTGAGCCCTTCGATAAATAAACAGACTAACTCTATGACTGTGCAAACCAAGGCAAGTGCATGTTTGGAAAAATCACTAAATCGGACAGCATACTCTGACACTGTCATAGTACCATGGCGCATCTGCTCAATCATGCCTCCCTAAGTGTCTGAGGAACAAATTCTCTCAAGAACAACACTAAAAACTAAGTCCATGTAAGTGAAGCGTCATCGGATGGGCTACCCTCATCATACACTCGCCACCTCTGATCCACTGCTCCTAATTGCTGGAATGTAGTAAAACCAACCCCACTCGTCTCCAAAATACACATGGTGCGGAGAATATGGTGGCACTCCTATAGAAACTCGTGTGCATCCTATGAAGCTAAACCAATGAAAGTAGGAGCATGATACTTCTTGAACCTCTCAATTCTAAGTTTCTCCTCCTCAGATGCTACTGCCCTAACCGCGGGCTGAACAAGAACAACAGGTTGTACCGATATAACCTATTGTACCTGATCAACCTGGTCTCGCTGCTCTATGGTATGCGCCGCGGGAGTCTGAGCTCCTCCCCTAGCATAAGATGTGGCTGGTGTAAGTGGAATCAACCCCGCCTGAGATAAAGTACCGAATATGTTCATGATTTGTGCAAGGGTATCCCGAAGTGCAGGGGTGGCACCAGGCGCCTCGACTACCTGTCCGCCAACTAGAGCTACATTGGCTCCTCTATCTCAGCTCTAGAAAGTGTGTTGGCTACACAATGTGCCCCTCCTCGGCTGCTGCCCTGGTCCTGACCTCTCACGACTCTAGCACGGGGTGTGGGTGTCTGATCGTCGAATCCAGCGGTGTATGGCCTCACAATATGTGAAAAAATAGAAAGTCAAGATTCAATTTTTGAAGTAAACCAATTCGTACGATAGGGAATCAAAAAAGTGAAAATTTCAATACAATTTCATACCGATCTGCAAGACTATACTAAAGCTGCTTTTGACTCGTAACACCTGTGAACCTAGAGCCACGATCCCAATTTCCTTCCCGTATGATGTCGTGATGGTACCTAGTCGCTACGACTAGGTGAGCCTGACAATCATTATAACTTGACATAAATAATCAACAAAAAATAAAAACAAGTCTAATAGATTGATATAAACTCTTGAAAGCAAAATCAACAATAGTACACTCCCAAAACTAGTGAAACTGAGTCATAAGCTCTATAGAGTGAACTAAAATAACTACTAAATCACTGTCCGAATCAAAATACAATAGGAAATAAGGATAAAGGAAGGTGACTTCGAGGCCTGTGAATGTAGAGCAGGTATACCTTGAAGTCTCCCAAACACAGCAACACAACTCAAAGCTTGCATCTGGCATGGGCAGACGTGTCTGGACCTGCACAAAAAGATGTGCAGAAGCGTAGTATGACTACACACAATGGTATGGATATGTAAGAATGGAAAATAACATAAGGAAATCAATTGAAGAGAACCACAATGATCATGTACGGATAACAACTGATAGAACATAGAAGAACAAAACAACAAGAGTCACAACGAGGTACTACCTCGTGTACAACAAGAATCACCACTGAGGCACCGCCTCGAATCACAATTTACAATCCCAATCAGTATATTTCCTTATACCATCGCGTGAGTCTTATATTTGACATAGGTTGTGAAAATAGTTTTCCCGAAATAGCTACATGCACTTTAGCCCACCTTATGACGATGCGTGGTTTAACGTAGTTGCCCTATAAGCAACAAGCACATAAGTCCCACCTTATACTGCCACATGCACATTAACCCCAAGACTTATATCGCCTAACACGCGTCAATATAATATCACAATAATAACTCGCACCACAAGTACCCATATATCGCAATTTGCCAAGAATCAACAATATCAATCTTTCCACAATAATAGCCCACGGCTCCACCATAACGTATACAAGAATATCAACAATAACAATGAATGTAAAATTCTCAGCAAGAAAGATATCTCACCAATTATCAACTTCGCCTCAAAATGGTACGGTTTCCACAATTTCAACACCATTAACGCAACAATGAGAAGGATAATGTGTAACTACAAACTAAATACAAATAAATCACAATGGAAGAAATAACTTGACTTCAAATGAGAATAATATTGAAGAAAGGGATAGCTTGTAACAATGACTTCAAATAATGATAATTAAAAATGAAAGAGATAACACATACAATGACTTCAAGTAATGATAATAAAAAATAAAGAGGCAACAAGTTCAACTAAGGCATGAGAGCAATGTATCAATTAGGATGTAGAACAAGTATTAAACAAGTTAATTAAGGTATGTAAGGATAGACTAACACAAATAAGGATATATTGACTATGAGAATTTAGAACATGATATGACATTTCAATTAAAGCATGAAAATAGTCTAAGTTGCCTAAACCGGTCAAATACCACGTCCAACCCGTGTACCAACTTGTCATCTTGCGTACACGGCTTTCACATAGAACAAATGAATCAATCAATCCCAATCCTAAGGGATAGTTTTCCTCAAACAAAGTTAACAAAGATACTTACCTCAACTAGGCCAATTCAACATTCGGAAATAGCTTTTCCCCTAAAATTCGCCTCCACGCGGCTCCAATCTGACAAAAAATGACTTAATATAATCAAACAATGCAAGGGAAATCAATTACATTAGAAAAGGTCATGATCTTTATACTTTTCCCAAAGAGTCAACACGGGGCCCGCTCGGTCTAAACCTAGGTGCAATGGTAGATTCGGTCTACCCATGACCCCGCGAGTTCATATATGCGATTAGTTTCAAAATCTGAGTCCAAATCGACTCTCAAAACTCAGTTTCTTATTTTTCAAAAACATGACAAAGTTCTGCAAATTTTACTTTAATTCACATGATTTTGATGTTGAAATCTAAGATATATTGATGGAATATGACTAAAATAGATTAGAATTACTTACCCAAAATTTATAGGTAAATTTCCCTCTCCAAAACGCCTCTTACCAAGTCTAGAGTTCCAAAATAAGAGAATATTTTCAAAAATCACGTCTCTTAGCCCTTTGTACCATCTGCAAATGTCGCATTTGGGACATAGAGTTCGCATTTGTGAAACCTCGCAATTACAGACCAGGGCTCGCATTTACGAACCTTGAAAGCCAAAGTCATCACATTTGCGAGAAAAGACTTTGCAACTGCGAAGCTGAGAACTTCACAAAAGTGAACAATTGTTCGCAATTGCAAACTTAGTCCAAATCCATCTAAATTCGCAAATGCAAAGGGGAAGTCATGATTGCGACACCTGAGCCCCCACTGTCACCTTCTTAGTTGCGAGGCTAGTGCTGGTAATTGTGATAACCGAGCACCATCAACACATTTTCAGTTCAAAACCATTCTCATACATTTCTAGAACTCACAAGACCACTTGGGGATCCAAACCAAACATCCACACTAGTCTAAAATCATCAAATGAACTTGCTTGCGCAATCAAAACACAATAATAACATCTAAAATTACGAATTGAACCCTAAAATGCATTAATTTTAAAGTAAAGTTCAAGAATTTCAAAAATTATAACTATTGAATCCTATCAAATCAACTCCAAACGGCATCAAATTTTGCAGATAAGTTCTAAATACCATAACAGGCCTATGCCTAGTCCCAAAATAAAATTCCGAGCTTGATGACTAAAATTCAACCTATGGTCAAACTTCTCAACTTTAAATTTCTAAATTTCAACAAATCAACCTACGGACTTCTGAAATCAATTCCGGATATGTGCCCAAGTCAGAATTCACGATACAAAGCTATAAGAGCCATAAAAATATCGTCCCAGGGTCGTTTCACAAAACTCAAAGTTTGGTCAACATTTCTAATTTAAACTTCCAAGTAAAAAATCAAAGGGTCCAAATCAACCCTAAAGCTTTCTGGAACGAACCTAACCAACCCCTGTAAGTCATAAAACCATAAACACACATGTGTGAAGCATAAAAAGGGGTAACGGGGTGTATTATACAAAACGACCGATTGGGTCGTTACACTTCTGCTCTTCAAAAGTTTCTTTATCGGGTCGAAAGAATTTATGCTATATCTTATCTACCTATATGTTAAGTTGTTCATGAAAGTCTACCGAATTGACTTACTTTTTTGGATTTTTTAACAAATTGTTCTTCCGATTTGCAATTTCAATTTCGATCAAACCACCTCAAATCAGCCCAAGTGATCTCAAATTTGAAACAAAGCTTTAAAATACCAACACAAACAACCATCATTCACCAATTTAGTCGAATAACACAAAATAAAAAAGACTCACTTTGTCTTCTTCAATATTTTCTAAGGTCTCATAATGAAGTTTTGAGATTTTTACAGTAAAGCACAAAAACATGTGTTTGAACTAAAAGTCTAAGCACAAATTATCAACATTCAAACAATTTTAACACTAATACGATCATTAACATTTATTTTACGCTATCAAATAATAATTCCAAGATAAAAATTTAAAAAACTATGATGTTCAAGTAAGAAAAAGGGACATTTGCTAAAACTAGGGGTGGCAAATGGGCGGGTTGGGCTGAATTTGGGCGGGTCAAGATGGGTTAGGTCAATAAATGGGTCATTGTCCAACCCAGCCCAAAGTGTACTTGGGCTAAGATGGGCTGAGTCAAGATGGGCTAAACAATGGGTCATAACCCAACNGGCACCGGTTCCCACACTTTTACATAGAGTATTTCATATATATTCATATTAATTTTCGCTAATAAACAATAATCGGTATGTAGTTCTGAACATCCAATTTTCTTTGTTTCTACACCCTAGTCAAACTTACAGATTGTTAGCCTTAATGATAAATAGCAGGGATCAACATTGTTAAATAAGGTCTCTTTTCATGTGTTGAAGTAAGTTCTCACAAAAAACATATAAAAGGTTATGGTTTAACTTTGCAAAGTTACATATTTTATCCCATGAGTTATTTACAGTTTTCATAATCTAATCTTCCTTTTATTTTTTATTGTGTTTTCATCTCTATATCTTCTATTTGAGAACCGAGAAATCCGGGGCAGTTGGCAAAGTGACCCCTTTTGAAACTTAAATTGGCCAAGTGAGCTTCAATTTTAATTATTGTATGATTGATCTTAATGCTTAATTAGTGCTTAAGTGGATTATAAAGTGCTGGGGAAATTCTGCTTTATCCCAAAAGTTTTGCATATTACACTTTGACCCGAACTTATATAATTCTAATATTACTAGATTTTAAAAAAGAATCGCATCCGGTCCCGCCTCATCCGGTGCCCCAATCCCCATTTCCAATAACGGATTCCTCCATTGCAGCTTGTTTTTCTAGCATTCAACATACATAGGTCGTCTCCTTTTATCACGACCCAAAATCCAAACTGTCGTGATGGCATCTTACTCAACTCGCTAGGTAAGCCAATTAACTATAAAACACAATACAATAATACTGATGTGAGTGAAAGATGAGATAACTGAACTTTATACAACTCCCCAAGGACTAGTACAAATCATGAGCGTCTAAGATTTAGATTTCTTTACAAAAACTAAATTGAAATATTTACGACATCTGTTTGAAATGTAAATGAACAGAATTCGATACTAATGCTACCAAGGACAAGTGATAGACATAACTAGAACACGGTTAAATCTTCTGATCCAGATACCTCCATACGTAGCAACATCAGCATCCAACATATGCACGCAAGTTGCAGAAGTGTAGTATGAGTACAACCGACCTCATGTACTCAATAAGTAACAAACTTAACCTTAGGTTGAAAGTAGTGATGAGCTGGGACAAGGGTCAAAGTCCAACTCCAATAACCAGCAATAACTCATAACAATATAATAAAGATGGTACTAGAAATAACTCAGCTCGTTCACAGTTACGGAAAATAGGCGTGCTTTCCAAGTGTATAGTAGAACCCAAATCATTCACTGAAAACCCCAAAAACAATTATGAGTAAGTTAGAAAATTGTGATTTTTTCCAAAAAGCCTTTCAACAATAAATAAGATGTTTCATTTTAAGATAGCATGAGGAAAATACATCTCTATGCCTACATGTCAATATACAGGTGAAATCATGAATGTCACCAGAAATCGGGTAACAGAAGGAAATGCATCTTTATGCATGTATTTCAAGTACGCATGTCAAATGCAATGCATCTCAGTGATGAACTCACGTACTCACATTCTCAGAGTACTCAATCTTACTGTCTCATACTTTCCACTTATCACACTCAATCACTCGACACACTCAGTCACTCAGTACTGAACATGACAGACCAACCCAAACATAACAATGTTAGCAATGCGCCCACTATGGATGTGCAGACTCCGGAGGGGCCGATCCATCCCAAGCGCTATAATAAGCCAAATCATGGTGTGAATCCGCACAGACAACTCACGTGTTACATAGACAAATCACATGCCATAGTTTCAATATATGGATCCGCACGAACAAATCACATGATGGACAGACAACTCATATGCTATAGTATCAACATCTGGATCCGCACGGACAACTCGCGTGCTATAGTGTCAATAACTTAACAATCAGGCCATCGGCCTCGCTCAGCCAACAATCTCTCAAGTCGTCCAGGCTCACAACACTCATGCTAAGCAGCCCAAACAATGATATGAGATTTGACAATATACAATAACAGAGACTGAGTTATGATATGTAATGATGAATACGACTGAGTACATAAATTCAATTAAACAAATAACTCAACATCAAGGAACGACCATTGTGGGTCCCAATACAGCCAGCATATAGCCTTAATGATTTTTAGCATTAACAACAGCTCAAGTGCTCTAACACATAGAGTACAGTAAAAATGTTCAGATAAGGTAGCTACACAATTCCATGGAATTGACTAAATTATAATTACTACGGTGCACTCCCACACGCGCGTCATCTAGCATGCGCGTCACCTCAACGCCAATCACATACCACGTGAATTCAGGGTTTTATACCATTAGCACCTAATTTATAAGTGTTACTTACCATAAACAAGCCAAATCCAATACCGAGAAAGCCAAACAATGCTCCAAAAATGCCATCCCACGCGTACCGACCTACGAACGGCTCAAAACTATCCAAAAGCAACTCAAATACATCAAATAATACCAAAAGAAAAAAAAATCAATCGATAAAGGTCAAATCTTTAATCAAAAGCCCAAAATCAACCCAAAATCCAAACTCGGGCCCGCACCTAAGAACCCGATGAAACTCATAAAATTCAATAACTCATTCAATAATGAGTCCAACCATAATAGTTTCACTCAAATAAAATTTTGAAACGACTTTCATAATTAAAAAATTTACACCATGAAACTTTAGGCAAACACCCCCAAATTTTTCTCTAGAAACCCTCGATCATATGCCAAAAACCAAGATGGATTCATGATATAAAATAAAAAATGAGTAGAGAACACTTACCCCAATTCATTTGGTGAAAATCGCCTAAATATCTCTCTAATCCAAGCTACATAGCTCCAAATATGCTAAAATGGCTAAAACCCCCGAAATAGAGTAATTTAAAATTCACTAGATAGTCGTATGCATCGCGATTGCGGAAAAATCCACGCGATCGTGAGGAAGAGAAAATGGAACTACTCAAAATACCCAATGCATTCACTAGATAAACCATGCGAACACACAGACTACTAGAATAAAAGCTACGCGAATGTGCCCTGATACACGCTAACGGGAAGACATCACTGCCTAAAACCCACGCTGAGATTCGATCGACTTCCCAGGCACGCGATTGCATTACACAAGTCGCTTGACATCCGCGGATGTGGTCTTATAATTGCGAACACGTAGAAGAAATTTCCCCAGCCCCAATATTGTACATTGCGATCGCGTTTCTTCCCTTGTGATCACATAGAAAGAAAATCCACATTAGAACCTAGAACACAATAGCAATCAAACATGAAGGAAAAATGCTCTAATTCCACATCAAAACTTACTCGTGCCCCTCAGACCATGTCCAAACATTCCAACAAGTCCCATAACATGACACAGAGGCCTCAAATCACACATAACAAAATCTAAACAACAAATCGCACCTCAAATAAAACTTAAATGAACTTTGAACTTTGAACTTTGAACTTCCAAAACTCGCGCCGAAACATATCAAATCAATCTGGAATGGACTCAAATTTTAAACACAAGTCCAAAGGTTATAACGAAGATATTCCGATTCCTGGAACCACAATCTGAATCCGATATCTCTAAAGTAAACTCTTGGTCAAACTTATGAACTTTTTCAAACCTTCAAATTCCAATTTGCGCTGAAACCTTCTGGAAACATCAAAATGCAAATTCAGGCATAACCCCGAGTCCAAAATTACCACCTGGACCTAATGGAATCATCAAAACTCCAATCTGAGGTTAAATACTAAAAAGCCAAAATTGGTCAACTTTTCCAACTTAAAGCCTCAATCATGAAATTCGTTCTTCCAAATCGACCCCGAATAACGTGAAAACCAAAATCGATGATTCACACAAGTTGTAATATATAATACAGAGCTACTCACGCCTTCAAACTACCGAGCGAAGTGAAAATTCTCAAAACGAATGGTCAGGTTATTACACCCTTCTTCCCCATTCCTCTAAGAGATTAATTCTTTTGGTTTATCATTTACAGAAAAGAAATAGAAAAATTGGGGATTTTTTAGATATGTGGAATTTGGGAAAGAAATTGGCGGTACATTGATCCATTCTAGGTGGAATATTGTGTAACTCCTTCATCTAGTAAATGTTCTCATCTCATCTTCTTTGTCATTATTAATTTGGATTTCTGCAAAAGAATTATGCACAGTGCTCGGCCACTAGTGTACAATAGACCACTATCAGAATAGACTACTAGTCCACAACAGACTGATGGGAAATTATATATTAGTCTGCGGTCTATATTATGGTAAGTCGGTTAAGGGGCCAACTTGTTTAAGGTTGATGATAAATTGCATTTTGGATATATTTTCTTTTTTGTTGGAGCTTTCATTAAGGGATTCCTGCATATGAGAAAGGTTATTTCTATTGATAGGACATTTCTGAGTGGTAGGTATGGAAGTTGTTCGTTGTCTTCTATGTCTCAAGATACAGAAAATCATATTTTTTCCAATTGCGTTATGTGTAGTCGATAAAGAGTGCAATGATTCTTGGACTTACTTTTTTGAACAATTGCGGCACATTGTTGACGATAGTGATGAATTGTGCATTATCGTTGATCGACATCTACCTATTGGGAATTGCTTCAAAAAAGTTTTTACTACTGCTCATCATAGTTTTTGCACGAGTCACATTGCTGAAAATATGCGCAAGAGGTTTCATTAAGGAATTTGTATTAAGCATTTCTTTTATGACGCACATTCATACAATATTTAGGAAATCTTTGACCGTTTTCACCAATTGCATGATAAAAGTAGGGAAGTAGCTAACTGCCTCGGGAATGAAAACGGGTTCCAAAAATTGAGCAGGGCCTTTTTGCCAAGAAATCGATACGACGTGTTGATAACAAACATTACAGAATCAATTAATGTAATGCCTATTGCGTCATTGGCCTATTCAATCATATTGTTCGAAAGTTAGCAGAAAAATTAAAGGAGAGGCGTAATGAAATGGAAATATTTTGACCCTCTTTGTTCCTTCTTCTGAAAAGAAGATTAGGAATAATATGGTTGTCGGCAACGTGGTCTGGGTGCATCAATTAGAGAACAAGCAGTTTAGAGTCTGTCACGGTGTGGATACAATAGTTGATCTGGTTTCGAAAAAATACCCTACCCACATGCAATGACAACTCTGAGATTGTGCTTTCGGGATGGATATGGTTTCTCCATTTACAAGAACTCATCTATGTTCTATAAAGTTTTAACAAATTTGGTTGCATATGAAGGAACCATTCACGCAATACCTACAAAAGAGAAATGGATGGTGTATGACAAGATTCAGTCTACAAAAATACTTCCAACCAATGTCGAGCCTACAAAGGGTAGAGGAAAGACTAAGAGATGGCCAATCATTTTAGAACC
The DNA here is from genome assembly GCA_005239495.1 of Nicotiana undulata. NCBI lineage: Eukaryota > Viridiplantae > Streptophyta > Magnoliopsida > Solanales > Solanaceae > Nicotiana > Nicotiana undulata. The sequence goes on from ML252081.1 coordinate 40,345, forward strand.
TAGTTCTTCTGGCAGTAGGAAAAAAGGCAAAAAAAAATGTCCCATTTGCAAAGAACATGGCCACAAGGAAACGATTTGTAGAGTGTTTTACAATATTCTTGATCTTTTAGCTACTGGTATTGTAATAAAGATAATTAACTCTTTTAATATTCTACACTTATTTTTTGTAGTCACTTGTTGTTTCTACTATCAATTGCTGCATTGTACATCATAGACTAATATTTTATGGTCAACCACCAACATTGTCTATTGTAGACCTATGATCTAGAGTCAACTCTCCCTTATTTAAGAAGGAGTCATGTGAACAAGTTGTCTCATAGGCTACTGTTTTATGGTCAACCATCCACATTGTCTATTGTAGGCCTATAATCTAGAATCAACCCCCTTATTTTAAGAAGAAGTCATGTGAACTTCAGTCAAAGACTACTACTTTAGAATCAACCACCCACATTGTCTATTGTAGACCTATGATCTAGAATAAACCTCCTTAATTTAAGAAGGATTCATGTGACATATTATCCCTAGATTATTGTTTTACGATTAACCACCTTATAATATCTTCAAATCGCTTGTAATCAACCAATGTTCTATTATCAACCCCATCGATATTTTCAATTTAACCAAGACTTGTTGCGCTTGTTTAAGTAGTCTATTGACAACCACTGGTTTAGGTAGTTAATTTAATGTCTAATGTTAATAAGCGTTGGCAGCCAATATAAGAACGACTTGTGTAATTGTCACGGCCCCAATTTTACCTCCGTAGTATGTCGTGATGGCACCTAGTCTCAAATACTAGCTAAGCCTAACAACCATATGGAGTAACTGAATAATAATTTAAAAGCTCAAACATCAACAAGTATATAATATAAAATCTGCAAATCGACATGTACATCTCTCAAAACCCTGTGTAAATATAAGTTACAAGCTCTAGATACAGTATTGAAAACTCCTATACATCATTGTCTATATATATGTAAGGAAATAAGAAAAGAACAGGATAGAAGGGGACTCTGAGGCATGCGGACACGAGCATGTGTACCTTGAAGTCTCCAAAGCAAGCAACTCAACACGCTAATATCGACGCTAATATGATGTACCTGGATCTGCACAAAACATGTGCAGAAGTGTAGTATGTGTAAATCACAACGGTACCCAGTACGTGCCAAGCCTAACCACATTAGAGTAATGATAAGGTCAGGCAAAGGGTCTACTGGGGATAATAAGAAAATAAGGCTGAGGATATAATGATATAATGGTAATTACAAGGAAATGAAACAATAAAGAATTTATGGAAAGATACAACACGGAATCAAGGAAGCTAATACAACACGAAAGAAAAAAAAGAGTTTAACATGTTAAGGTACAACAACAAAACAGTTGAGCAATAGAGAATATCAACAGGGGCATTCCCGAGGTACCGCCTCGTAGTCCCAAATCATCATTGTCTATAAATATGTAAGGAAATAAGAAAAGAACAGGATAGAAGGGGACTCTGAGGCATGCGGACACGGGCATGTGTACCTTGAAGTCTCCAAAGCAGGCAACTCAACACGCTAATATCGACGCTAATAAGATGTATCTGGATCTGCACAAAACATGTGCAAAAGCGTAGTATGTGTACATCACAACGGTACCCAGTACGTGCCAAGCCTAACCACGTTAGAGTAGTGATAAGGTCAGGCAAAGGGTCTACTGGGGATAATAAGAAAATAAGGCTGAAGATATAATGATATAATGGTAATTACAAGGAAATGAAACAATAAAGAATTTATGGAAAGATACAACACGGAATCAAGGAAGCTAATACAACACGAAAGAAAAACAAGAGTTTAACATGTTAAGGTACAACAACAAAACAGTAGAGCAATAGAGAATATCAACAGGGGCATTCCCGAGGTACCGCCTCGTAGTCCCAAATCATAAAAAATAAATCAGTCTTTCCTTATATCAAAGCGGGAGCCTTTACATTTAGTTTTGAAAATCATATTTCTGAAATAGCACTTCGCGATTTAGCCCACCTTATCACACTGCATGACTTCTAGTAGTTCCCTTACTAACCGCGTGTATCAAAGCCACCTTATTTCACCGCATGTGTTTCAACAACCAGACCTTACGCATGCATATCGCTAATCACAATGCCACGACAGAAACCTCGTGTAAATAGTAACAACACGACAGAAACCTCATGCAAGAAATACCAACAACACGGCAAAAAGCTCATGCACACAACCAAACAATCACCTCAACAATAACATGGAAGCCAAAAGATAACAACTAAATAAAATGTTCTGGCAGTAGAAATCACGGCCTTTCAAATTAACACCAAACTCAACATCAAGATATTTCAAGTATAGCAAATTTCAAGTAAAGAATTTCTACAGTTAAATAATGAATACAGAATTAACGAAGTAAGTAGTTCAACTAATCATGTAGTACAAGTTGGAAATAAGAGATAAGACAAGTAGACACATGAAATTGGGCTAAACATGGTGACTATAACATGTTAAAGTAACTCAATTAAGGCATGAAAAAGAAACTACGTATCTAAAATCGGAATCTCAACATTTAACTCGTGAACGCACTGGTCACCTTGCGTACACGGCCTTCACATATCACAAATTATCACAACTGTACCAAATCCTAAGGGGAATTTCTCCCACACTAGATTAAACAAGCCACTTACCTCGAACCACGCTAAATAAATCAAGTATAAGTCATTTCCCTCGATTATCCAACTCTGAACGGCAAGAATCTAGCCAAAATAATTTCATTCTATAAATATAACTATATGAGCCAATTTAAATAATAAAATTTTGAACTTAGCAAAGAATTGAAAAACCGCACCAAAAAGTCACCCCAGGTCCCCATCTCGGGAACCCAAAAAAATTATAAAAATCCGAACACCCATTCAATATCGAGTCCAACCATACAAGAATTACTCAAATCCGATCTCATTTCGCCTTTCAAAACTAAAGAATTTAGGCTTCACCTTTTTCCCCAATTTTAAACTCCAAAATACTAATTAAAAGATTCAACTCCAAAACATTAATTAAAAGATGTAATTAACAGTATATCACTCAAAATTTTGCCACAACCCGAGCTCTCAAATTCCTAAAATGAATCATGAAATCAAACCCTCGATTCTCCTTTTCTCCACAGTGACTTCCACATCTGCGACCTATGGGCCTCTTCTACAATGCCGCACCTACAGAAAAACCATCGCAGGTGCCGAAAGCACTTAAGTGCCAAAAATCCACTTCTACGAACCAATGCTCGCACCTGAGAACACACTCCTGGAAAGTATTTCTCCGCATCCGTGAAGGACTACCAGTCTCCCCTCTTCTGCATCCACGACTACATCTTCACACATGCGGTGCGCGCAAATGCGGTCCACGCCTCGCTTTTTGCTAACCCAGCTGGGCTAGGCCATTTTTCGTTGCACCTGCACTCCCCAGCTCGTTTGCGAGCCCGCATCTGCGGTCAATACCTTCGCAGGTGCAGTGACTACAGAATAACCCAGCTTCAGTAGAACATTAAGTCAGAAAATGATCCGATCTCGATCTGAATCACAGTTTGGGGCCCCCAGGACCCTGTCTGATTATACCAAGTAGTTCCAAAATAGTTAATGGGCGTACTCGACGGCAAAAACAACATCAAACAACATGAATTCAACGAATCGCAACCCAAATTCAAGCTTAAGCAACTATGAACATCCAAATTCCAGAACCGACGCCGATTAATACAAACAAATCAAATTGACAAAATTTTTTGCACACAAGTCATAATTGACATTACGCATCTACTCCAACTTCCGGAATCGGAATCCGAACCTGATATCAAAAAGTCCCCTCCTGGTCAAACTTTCCGAAAATCTTCCAATTTTCTCCAATTAACATGGAAACGACCTAAGGACCTCCAAATCAACGTCTCTACATGCTCCTAAGACAAAAATTACCATACGGAGCTATTGGAGTTGTCAAAACTCCATTACAGAGTCGTCTTCACACAAGTCAAACTGCGGTCAACTCCTACGACGTAAACTTCCTACTTAAGGACTATGTGTCACATTACACTCTGAAACTCTCCTGAACCCGACACCAAGTACCCCAGAAAGTCCTGTAACCACAATACACAACATAGAGAAGGCAATAAATAGGGGATCTGGGCCAATACACTAAAAACGACCGGCCATGTCGTTATACTAATTAATTGAAATATGTCGAATATGCCGATTCAAAGCATCAATCCATTTCTCAAAACACTAAACAATCACGTCATTTACGAGAAGTCACATGGAAAGGAACCATTTAGTGTCAAACATTTCCTATAAATACATTAGATTTGATGGAAAATATTATTCATCATTCTTCCAAACAACCCAATCACTTAACGGAGAAATACCTCTGAAGCGAAGACCAAGCATGGATGCAACTTTCATCAGAATCACTAGATAGGCTCATCCGAGAGATCCAAGAAGACAGGGTGAGGCAAGAGAGGAATATTTACTATATCACACACATATTGCAGATTCTACTTTGTAGTGCTGGTGCAAATATTCACCACTATGTTAGCCCAGGAAATTCCCTTCCCCGTGATCCTTCTCCCCCTGCAGTTCTATTTTTTCAGCTTTAGTTAATGGGAAACAAATGTATGCTATTGTGAGGGGAGTTGATTAATAAAAATATTTAATTTAAATTTTTGTCTATTTATGTTTCTGCCCTTCTTTTTAATTTTGTTGCCCTATTTTTCATTTTTAGGCTTTGTTTTTTTTTCATTTGAGAACACTTAAGTGCAAAAAGGCCCCAAAATGAAATAAAAAGGCTCCAATAGAAACATACAACTCAGGGAACATAAATTTCAGTCTTCTAAATATTTGAATTTTCTGCCAATAAATTGAAAATCATGAGTAGTTGAATAAAACTACAGTATATAGTCTACCCCACTGGTGGTCTATATATCCACTGTAAATGTAAACCAATAGAATTTCATTGTAAAGAATTAACAACGGTATATTAGTCATAAAGTGGAGAGACACAGGAGTAGGTCCTCGATTATTAGTTGTTCGTTGATGTAAAGTATTGATTTTTTAACTGTAATTCAAATGATGACAATTATTTGTGAATAACTTAAAGTTGTACTAATTCAATAAATTGCAAACTTTGAATTGGATAAAATGGATTAGTATAACTTATAAATTATATCAGTATCAACCTAAGCCTATAATGGGTTAACACATCTTTCATTGTATGGCCAATGACCATTAATACAACATAATATTAAGACAATATATGAAATTTGAAGAGTAATTACCTGTTATAGGCGATCACAAGATTACTTAATATCAGCACTACATCCCATTATTCAATATACAATATTTATACTTTGAGGTATTACTTGTTCATAATACTTCACTAAACAACAATCTTATACTTAGAGGTCTTGCTTCTTTAGTTGTTTCATGTTCTAGAATGACCAACTCTTAATAGTATGAAATACAACGCCAAGTATAATAACTTTAAATGTTCCATAATGATTAATAAGATGTTTAAACGTTATAAAATCAAAAACACACCGGCCGAACGTGGTTTAATCATTATTTTAGTGAATTCTCGATCATTAGTTTACCCTCGACCGAAGTAAGAGTTGAGGACAAAACAAAAAGTTTACACTCATCCATAAAGGAAGTCTATTGATTTATCCTAATTTATGCTGCCCTGGGTGCTATGCGAGCTACACCTCTACCCCTACTGTGGCCTCGGCCTCTCGCGAGCCTCGCTGGTGGTACTGGGGGCTATCCATCTTGCCCCGTACTACGTGTCCTCACTATCACTGAGAGAATAGAATAACAGAAGTTCAGTTAGCAAATCAAACAATTCGCACGACAAGAATGTGAAATTTCCTAAGGGTTCGACAGCCTCTTGAAGGTAAGTACAGACATCTCCGCGTCGATCCATAAGACTATACTAAACCTGCTCATGACTAGTGAGACCTATGTAACATAGACTCTGATACCAACTTGTCATGACCCAAAACTCTAACCTGTCTTGATGGCTCCTATCGGTGGTACTAGGAAAGCCGATTTTCAAAAATACTTCAATATTTCATAAAAGATAAATCAAAATCCTTTTTCATAACACGATTATCTTTAAAACAGAAGTTTGACTCAAAAATATTATTTGGACAGATGGCCCCAAACATCGAGGTGTCACCAAGTCATGAGCATCTATGTAGCCAGTCTAATAAAAACACTGCCTACAAGAGACTATGTCTAAGTATCAATGCAGAAAAAGAAAGAAAGCATAAAAGGGGAGACAAGGTCTGCGGACGCCGACAACTACCTCGTAAGCCTGTGATACTCGATGACCCACGAACTCAACAACCTCTGTGACCAGACACACCTAGATCTGCACATGAAATGCAGGGTGTAGCATGAGTACAACCAACTCAGCAAGTAACAGAAATAAATATGGAACTGAGAAGCAATGACGAACTAAAATAAATACAGTTCATTTTAGAGATTTCAACAATGAAAGTAGACATGAGTACATCCCGACAATATAGATCAAGTCAACTGCATATTTACTGAGTTTAAGTAAAGCAGACATAAAAACATCCAGAAAATCAAACAGTAACATGAATCAACTAAGTGTAGCAACAAGCAAGACAAATACAACCTCTCAGGGCCACGGTCCCTCAAACTCTCAATAGCTCAAAACTCGGCTCTCAGCCCTCAATACACTGACACTCAATAGGTACATCCGCTCACTGGGGTGTACAGACTTCGGAGGGGCTCCTTCATCCTAAGCGCTATATCGCTACAGCACGCATCCCTATCTAATCTTGTTGCGGCGTGCAACCCGATCCATAATTCATAAATAGCCATAAGGCTCATTACCGCATGCAACCCGATCCATAATCCATAAATATCCATAAGTCTTGTTGCGGCGTGCAACCCGATCCATATACCTCACACAGCTCACAGCTCGACACTTAGGCCCTATCCCATTCAATAACCTCTCCAGCCTCTTGAGCTCAAAGGAATCATACAATTCAGCCCAAACAGAGATAATAACAAATAATAACAAGAAGCAAGAGGAAATGGAGATATGACACACAAGTAAGACTGTGACTTAGTACAAGACATCAATTAGCAGTCAATTTAACAAGCATACGATCGCTGCGGGTCCCAGCAGTGATATCATAGGGCCTAAGCATAGTTTCTAACATGAATGGCAGTCAAATTCCTAGAAGACAAGGAAAACATGTAAGCAACAATAGGTTATTCGACTTTACAGTCTCACGAGACGGACCAAGTCACAATCCCTCACACTGCACGCTCACACGCCGTAACCTAGCATGTGTGTCACCTCCAAATAGTCACATCATACCCAAATCTGGGGTTTCATACCCTCAAGATCAGATTTAAGACTGTTACTTACCTCAAATGCGCAGAAATCCTACTCCTAAATGCTTTTGGCCCTCGAATCGGTCTCCAAATGTCCCGAATCTAGCCACAAACAGAATGAGATAATTAATATAGGCTAAAGGACCAATTTTGCAAGAAAACTACTAAATTATAGCCCAAACCCGAAATCGGCTCATACCTGGCCCCCAACCCACATCTCGAAATCCAAAAAAAGTCAAAAAAAACCTGAAAACCCACTCACTCACGAGTTTGATCATACTAAATTCATCAAAATCCGACACCATTTGGTCATCCAAATCCCTAAAATCAACTCTCCAATTCTCAAGCACTAAACCCCTATTAGATGATGAAAATAGTAATAGATTCGTGAAATTTAGTCCAATCCGGGTTAGAATCACTTACCCCAACGATTTCCTTCAAGAATCCTCGAAATATCTCCTCACACCGAGCTCTCGAGTCCTAAAATTAAAAATGTGATTCAAACCCTCAAAGTTGATATTTTCTGCACATCAATTCCGCATCTGTGGACATTCTGTCGCATCTGCGACGCTGCACTTGCACAAGTTCCATTGCAGGTGCGCATTCCACTTAAAATCCCATGCTCCTCTTCTGCTGTCAATTGGTCGCACTTGCTTGTGCGCACCTGTGGGCCCTTACCTGCTTCTCGATCCTTCCCACTCCAGGCCACTTCCACTTCTGCGCTTCCTCTTCTGCATCCATGGATGCGCAGATACACTTCCTGAACAACCTAGACCTTCCCGCATTTGCGTCCTCCTCTTCGCTTTTGCGGGTCCGCATCTGCGGACTCCCCATCGCAGGTGCGAAACACCAAAAAACCAGAAAACTCAGCAATGCCTAAGACCAAATTTCTTTTCGATAAGCATCCAAAACACACCCGAGGACCCAGGACCTCAACCAAACATACCAACAAGTCATATAACCCATTACAAACTTAGTCGAACCCTCAATCACCCCAAACAACATCAAAACACGGATTACGCACGGATTCAAGCCTAATGAACTTCTAAACTACCAAATTCCACAAACGATCCTAAAACCTATCAAACCACGTTCGATTGACCTCAAATCTTACACACAAGTCATAAAATGACAGAACGAACCTACTTCAATTTCCGGAAATACAACGACTCCGATATCCAAATTTCCACTACCGGTCAAATTTGCCGAAATTCCAACTTTCGCCAATTCTATCCTAATTCTACTATGGACCTCCAAATCACATTACAAACGTGTTCCTAAGTCCAATGTCACCTAATAGAGCTAACGGAACCATAAAAATTCAACTCCGAGGCCACACATAAGTCGACATTCAGTCGACTTTTCCAACTTAAGCTTCCAATTAAGAGACTAAGTGTCTCAATTCACTCCGAACTTACTCCGGACCCAAACCAACCAACCCGGTAAGACATATAACTGCTATAAAGCACCAAAAGAAGTAGAAAATGGGGAAATGGGTCTACACTCTCGAGACGACCGGTCGGGTCGTCACATCCTCCCCCTCTTAAACAAATGTTCGTCCTCGAACGAGTCTAGAAACATACATGGAGTCTCAAATAGGTGTGAATATCTGTTCCACATCTCCCGCTCGGTCTCCTAAGTAGCCTCCTCCATGGGCTAACCTCTCCATACCACCTTGACTGAAGTTATATCCGTTTACCTCAACCTTAGAAGCTGTTACTCCAAAATGGCTGACGGCTCCACATAATAAGTCAAATAACCATCCATCTGGACCGTGTTGAAATCCAAAATGTGAGACGGTTCGTTGACGTACTTCCGAAGCATAGAAACATGAAATACTTGATGCATATTCGACAATATAGGTGGTAAGGCAAGCTTGTAAGATACCTCCCCAATCCTATGAAGTACCTTAAAAGGCCCAATTAAGCGAGGGCTCAACTTGACCCTCTTCCCAAACCTCATAACACCCATCATGGGTAATATACCTTCAACAGAACTTTCCTGTCGGCATAGCTATTTTGCCTAGACTGCACCGTGCGAAGCCGCTCCTGAATCAATTTCACCTTGTCTAAAGAATCTTGAACCAAGAGCCTATCCTCACCCGACTCAAACCATCCCACCGGAGATCTACATCGCCTCCCATATAAAGCCTCATACAGACCCATCTAAATGCTTGTCTGATAACTAATGTTGTATGCAAACTCCGTGAGACCAAGGAAACTGGTCCCATGAATGCCAAAATTAATGGCACAAGTGTGTAGCATGTCCTCCAATATCTGGATAGTGCGCTTGGACTGTCCGTCCGTCCGAGGGTGAAATGTTGTGCTCAACTCAACCTGATTACCCAACTCTCGTTGCACGACTCTCCAAAATTGCGATGTAAACTGTATGCCTCTATATTAAATGATGGAAACTGGGACACTATGAAGGCGAACAATCTCTCGGACGTAAATCTCGGCCAACCGCGCTAAAGAATAAGTAAGTACCAATTTGAATGAAGTGCGTGGACTTGGTCAGTTGATCCCCAATCACCCAAATAGCATCGAACTTCCTCGAAGTCTGTGGGATCCCAACAATTAAATCCATGGTGATCCGCTCCCACTTCAACTCCGGGATCTCTAACCTCTGAAGCAAACCACCAGGTATCTAATGATCATACTTTACCTGCTGACAGTTGATACACCTAGCTACAAACCCAACTATATCTTTCTTCACCCTCCTGCACCAATAGTGTTGTCTTAAATCCTAGTACATCTTCATAACACCTGAATGGATGGAGTACCGCGAGCTGTGGGCCTCCTCAAGAATTAGCTCCCGTAGCCCATCTACATTGGGCACACATATCAGGACATGTATCCTTAACACCCCGTCATCACCAATAGCCACATCCATGGCATCACCTCGTTGAACCCTGTCCTTAAGGACAAGCAGATTGGGGTCATCATACCGACGCTCTCTGATACGATCATAAGGAGAAGACCTAGAGACCACACCAGCCAATACCCGACTCGGCTCAGAAATATCAAATCTTACAAACTGGCTAGTTAAGGCATGAACATCCAACGTCAATGGACTCTCTGTTGCTGGAAGATATGCAATGCTCCCTAAACTCTCCGCCCGACGACTCATGGCATCGACCACCACATTGGCCTTCAGGGAATTGTGCAAAATGGTGATATCATAGTCGATAAGAAGCTCCAACCACCTCTGCTTAAGCAAGTTGAGGTTCTTCTGCTTGAACAGATGCTCCAAACTCTAGTGATTAGTGTAAAAATCTCATAATGAACACCGTACAAATAGTGCCGCCAAATCTTCAAGGCGTGAACAATAACTGCTAACTCAAGATCATGGACAAAATAGTTCTTCTCATGGGTCTTAAACTGGCGCGAAGCATAAGCAATTACTCTACCCTCCTACATCAAAACACACCCCATACCGATCTGCGAAGCATCACAATACATTGCGTAAGAACCAAAAGTTGATGGCAGAACTAGAACTAGAGTCGTGGTCAAAGCAGTCTTAAGCTTCTGAATTGTTACACCCCATATTTTTGTACGTGAAAGTACGTCATAAGTAAATTGATAAAAGCTCGGAAATAGATGTTACATCCCGCATTTTTGTATGTTAAAGTTTCATCGTAAGTTTATCGGCGTAAGCTCGGGAATGAGATTATTTTGAGATTATAAGTATTACGCTATTTCAAACAAGTGATAAGTAAATTCGTGAAGGAGAGAGGGTAAGCGAATCGAAGAAAATGAGTTTTATCGAAGTTTGGCAATTTGGGATAAAATACGGTCCGAGCTATAATACCCGATATTTATGGACTAGTGCCATATAAGGTAACACATGACCATGATAGTGAGGGGTATAAGGTGTTTTAAAAATAAGTAGTATTTTAAGTAATTGGGTAATTATGGATTTTTAAGTGGGAGATTAACTTGTAATTGAATTTTGTGGATAATTATTTAAGTAAAGATTTGGATAATTTTTTTTTTTGGCGG
>ML252081.1:51799-89406 GCA_005239495.1 Nicotiana undulata
GGGAGGGGACAATAATCCACCTGGGATCATGAAGGTTTGGTAGCGAATTGCAAAAAATACCATACCTAAGGAGGTGGTGGCACTACTTACATCTATATCTCATTTTTGGGTGTAAACAAATACTATTAAGGAGGCCTTTCTAAATTCACAAAAAGAAAGAGTCTAATGACTTTGTGAAATTTCAGCAAACATACGGATGAAGCATCAGAAAAAGGCATACACAAGATAATGATTAAATTTACAAAGTGAGATAGATTGGCAACGTGATTTTGGCTTCAACAAAATTTCATACGATGTTATATTTCATAATAGCAATGGGATTTGCAATTCTAAGAGAACACGGTACAATCTTCCTCAAGAATATCATACGGAGTTTTCCCTACTTCGATCCGTCGTTACGTGATTTGTCGCAATTGACGTGTGTTAGAGAGATTTTCAAGAGAATCAACACAGGTATGTTAAGGCTAAGCTTTTCCTTCATTTTGGCATGATCTCGTAAGAACTGTGTTTGATAACGAGGTATAAAGAGAAGTTCATACTCTCGAATTTATATACATTATACTAGTCTCATAAGTTACATTATTCTCCGTTATCCTGACTTTATATTCAATTGAGTATTATCTTCTTCCAGTCAAGAGAGTAGAGAGCCTATATATATATATATATATATATATATATATATATATATATACAGTATTACAGTATTTTCACAACCATCGAGCTATAATTGATGGTCAGGACCCTATTCGGCAACCTCTGATTAGATGGTAAGTCATATACCGAGCCATCTGTGGCCGAGTGCCTATGAGCGAACCTAGCATGGATGATATTCATAGCCTAGTATGGCCGAGCGCCTATGGTCGAGCCTACTGCACAGAGCGTTTATATATACCGAGCCTTATAGGGTCGGAAAACTATTTTACTTACTATTTTGAGAGAGTTGAGTCAGTATCAACAAGTAAGCATATCTTCAGATTATCTTTGACTCCCAGTTGCTTTCAAGTATTCTGCTCCATTACATACTCAGTACATTATTTTGTACTGACGTCCCTTTTGCCGGGGACGCTACATTTCATGCATGCAGGTTCAGACAGACAGGTGAGTAGACCTCGTCAGTAGGTGTTGCCCGAGTTCAGCTTGATCAGTAAGCTCCGTGTCCTTCGGAGTTGTCGGGTCCAGAGTTTTATGTGCATCTTGTGTATACATGTATATATATGTTATGGATAGGTTGGGGCCCTGTTCCGATCATAGTACATCCATCAGTTGAGGCTTGTAGACATATTCTGTCAGTTAGTGCATAATGTTGGGTTTGTAAGCCTTGTATGTATATTTTTTTGGTTTACTAGTTCTAGTAGTTATGACGGCCTTGTCGGCCCATCTTGATATTGATGTTTAGTCAGTGTTTGAAAATTGTCTTTCAGTGTGTCCCATGGCCAAAGTATGTCATTATATGTTCAGAGTCCCTTAGTCGCAAGTTGGTACGCAAGGATAGGTGAGGCATCAGGTGCCAGCCTCGCCCCCAGGTTCAGGGCGTGAAATGAATGCTCTCTTCGCACTCATCCGACCACCTGAATAGAGCACGCTTTTGGGTCAATTTGGTGAAGGGTGATTCCATAGATGAGAAACCCTCCACAAAACGACGATAATAGCCCACCAAACCAAGAAAGCTCCGAATCTTCGTGGCTGAGGACGGTCTGGGCCAACTCTGAACCGCCTCCATCTTCTTCGGATCAACTTGAATACCCTCAATGGACACCACTTGCCCCAAGAACGCCACTGAAATAAGCCAAAACTCATACTTGGAGAACTTTGCATAAAGCTTCTTCTCCCTCAACTGTTGTAACACAATCCTTGTATGCTGGGCATTCTTCTCCTGTCTACAAGAGTACACCAGGATGTCATCAATGAATATCAATAACGAACGAGTCAAGATAAGGCTGAAACACATTGTTCATCAAATGCATGAATGCTGATAAGGCGTTGGTCGGCACAAAAGACATCACAAGGAACTCATAATGGCCATATCGGTTTCTGAAAGTTTTCTTAAGAATATCTGAGTCCCGAATATTTAGCCGGTGATACGTTGACCTCAAATCAATCTTGGAGAATACCCTTGCTCCCTGAAACTGGTCAAATAGATCATCAATATGTGGCAAGGATACTTATTCTTGACTGTTACCTATTTGAACTGCTTGTAACCAATGCGAATTCTCATAGTACCATCCTTCTTCTTTAGTAATAAAACCATTACACCCCAAGGTGACACGCTAGGCCACATAAACCCCTTATCAAGGAGTTCCTAAAGTTGTTCCTTCAACATCTTCAACTCCGTCGGTGCCACACGATACAGAGGAATAGAAACGGGGCTGAGTGCTCGGCACCAAATCAATACCGAAGTCAATATCCCTGTCAGGCGGCATCCCCAACATGTCTGCAGGAAACACATCCGAAAAATCACGTACCACATGAACAGAATCAATAGTAAGAGCCTCTGCACTAACATCCCTCACAAAAGCTAAATAGGATAGACAACCATTCTTAATCATCCGCTAAGCCTTAAGTATGAAATCACTCTGCTGTAACATAGTCTATAGAACCGCTCAACTAAACCCTCAGCAAACACGGCATCTCCAACGTCACGATCATAGCGTGACAATCTAGAACAACATGACATGAAAACAACCAATCCATACCCAATATCACGTCAAAATCGACCATACTAAGCAACAAAAGATCTACTCTGGTCTCCAAACTCCCAGTAGTCACAACACATGACCGATATACATGGTCCATAATATTACCGCCCACAGGAGTGGATACATGAATAGATGAAAACTAGAGACTCACATGACATATCAGGAAAATGACCGAAGTGTGAGGAAACATACGAATAAGTTGAACCAGGGTCAAATAATACAGGGACATATCTGTGTCAAACTGAGACAATACTTGCAATCGCAGTATCCGAAGCAATGGCATCTGGTCTGGCAGGGAGATCATAGAAACAGGCCTGACCACCCCCTAATCAGCCTCCCCCTCTCGGGGACCCCAGTTGATTGAGCTCCACCTCGAGCTCTCTGAGCGGGTTGTGAAGGAACTAGTGCTGATGTCATAAAATAGCTCCTCTGCGGGCTAGACCTCCCACTAGGCAGGGACACTGTCTCCTCATGTGACCAAACTCTACACACTCATAGAAACTCCTCGGTATTGGCGCTGGGGATTGAAGGGAGCCTCGAGCCCTGAGATAACTGGTAGAAGGACCTAGCATAGACGAACCCTGACCCGATGGAGTACGCGACAGACTATGAGCTGGGAGGGAAATGAGAGATGAATGGCCCCACTGATAACTCTGTGAACCATGGACAGATGATGCATCATGGTGAAATCGGCGAGCCGTCTGATCATGTCTGAATGGACAACCCCTACCGTGGTGGAACTGACACCTAGAAGGAGCACCGCTAAACCCACCCTGTCCACAAGGCCTCTTGGCCTCCCTCTCAACCTGCTGCCGAGTGAGAACCATCTCAATTCAACGAGCAATGTCGACAACCTCATCAAAAGTAGCACCAGACACACTCTCTCTCTATCTCTCTCCAGTCATAAGCAATTGTATCTAAAAATTGAGGCCATCTATGAACCTCTTGATCCTCTCTTTGTCTGTGTGAACCAACTAGATAGCATGACGGGCCAACTCCGAGAATCACATCGTACATCACAGACATATCAACCTAACGAAGCTGCTCAAACAGTCTACACATCTCCTCTCTGCGGGACTGAGGTACAAACTTCTCTATAAAATGATCGGAGAACTACTGCCAAGTAAGGGGTGCTTCACCGACCAGCCTACACCTCTCGTAAGCCTCCCACCAACTGAACGCTACCCTAGAGAACTTAAAAGTAGTGAAGGAGACCCCACTGGTGTCAAGAATACCTGTTGTACGGAGTATCCTCCGGCACCTGTCCAAGAAGACCCGTGCACCCTCTCCCTCTTTACCACTGAAAATCTCCCAAACCTCTCAAATTTACGATGATCATCATCGGGCATGAAAGGAACCACATAGTCGTAAGCAGCTGCAACCGGTTGGACCAGAGGTGCCCCCGGTGTCTAGGGTGTCTGTACTACCTGCTTTAGTGTGTCGGCGGCAGGAGTCTAAGCACCTCTTCCGGCTTAAGAACTGGCTACTGCGGCCGGAACAGAGACCGCCTGAGCAAGAGTGGTGCACAGGGTCAGAATCTGAGCTAAGGCCACCTGAAGGCCAGGAATCACAATGGGCACAGGTAGTGCCTGAGCTAGTCCTGCAGGCTTATCCACAACTAGAGCATGCACCTGAACCGGGGCAATTGTTGAATCTGCATCCCTGGGTGCTATGGGAGTTGCACCTCTACCCCTACCGCGGCCTCTATTGCGACCTCGGCCTCTCGCGAACTTGGCTGGTGGTACTAGTGGTTGTCCATCCTGCCCCATAGTATGCCGTCTTCACCATTGCTGAGAGAATAGAACAACAAAAATTCAATTACCAGAATTAAATGATTTGCATGATAAGAATTCAAGAATGTGAAATTTCTTAAGGGTTCGGTAGCCTCTCGAAGATAAGTACAGACGTCTCTGCGCCGATCCGCATAGAAGGAGAGACAATGTTTGCGGACGTCGGCAGCTACCTTGTATGTCTCTGATACTAGATCGCGCACGAACTCAACGACCTCCCTGACCAGACACACCTTAATCTACACATCAAGTGCAGGGTGTAGCATGAGTACAACCAACTCATCAAGTAACAAAAATAAATAAGGAACTGAGAGCCAGTGTCGAGATAAAATAAATACAATTCATTTTAGAAATTTCAACAATGAAAGTAGACATGAGTACATCCCGACAATATAGATCAAGTAAACTTCATATTTACTGAGTTAAGGTAAACCAGACATAAAAACATCCAAAATATCAAACAGTAACATGAATCAACTAAGTGTAGCGACAAGCAAGACAAATACAACCTC
Source organism: Nicotiana undulata (assembly GCA_005239495.1). Taxonomy (NCBI): domain Eukaryota; kingdom Viridiplantae; phylum Streptophyta; class Magnoliopsida; order Solanales; family Solanaceae; genus Nicotiana; species Nicotiana undulata. Next base: position 56,798 of record ML252081.1, read on the forward strand.
TCAGGGTCACAATCCCTCAAGCTCTCATTAGCTTAAAACTCGGCTCTCAGCCCTCAATACATTCACACACTCAATAGGTACATGTGCTCCCTGGGGTGTACAATCTTCAGAAGGGATCCTTCAGCCCAAGCGCTATACCACTGATCCATAATCCATAAATAGCCATAAGGCTCATTGCCGCATGAAACCCGATCCATAATCCATAAATAGCCATAAGCTTGTTGCGGCGTGCAACCTGATCCATATACCTCACATAGCTCACAGATCGGCACTCAGGCTCTATCCAGTCACTAACCTCTCCATCCTGTTGGGCTAAAGAAATCATATAATTCAACCCAATAAAAGATAATTACAAATAATAAGAAGAAACAAGAGGGAATGGACATATGACACACAAGTAAGACTTTGACTGAGTACAAGACATCAATTAGCAAGCAATTCAACAAGTATACGACCACTACGGGTCCCAATAGTTATATCATAGGTCCTAAGCATAGTTTCTAACATGAATGGAAGTCAAATTGCTAGAAGACAAGGAAAACATGTAAGCAACAATAGGCTATTCGACTTTACAGTATTACGGGACGGACCAAGTCACAATCCCTCACGGTGTATGCTCACACGCTGTAACCTAGCATGTGCGTCACCTCCAAATAGTCAAATCATACCCAAATTATGGGGTTTCATACCCTCAAGATCAACTTTAAGACTTTTATTTACCTCAACTGTGCAGAAATCCTACTCCGAAATTCCTTTGCCCCTTGAATCGTCTCTAAATGCCCCGAATCTAGCCACAAATAGTACGAGATAATTAATATAGGCTAAAGGGATCAATTCCACAAGAAAACTACTTAATTGTAGCCCAAAATCCCAAATCGACTCAAACCCAGCCCCCGGGCCCACATCTCCAAATTTGCCAAAAGTAAATAAAAAAACAGAAATCCCACTCACTCACCAGTCTAACCATACTAAATTCATCAAAATCTGACACCATTTGGTCATCCAAATCCACTCTCCAGTTCTCAAGCCTTGAATCCCCAAATTTCCAACTCAAATCCCATATTAGATGATGAAAATAGCAATAGATTCATGAAATTTAGTCCAATTTGGGTTAGAATCACTTACCCCAACGATTTCCTTGTAGAATCCTCGAAAAATTGCCTCACACCAAGCTCTCAAGTCCCAAAATCATAAATTGGATTCAAACCCTCGAAGTTGATATTTTATGCCCAGCACTTTCGCATCTGCGACGTCGCACCTGCAGAGTTCCATCGCAGGTGCGGATTCCACTTAAAATCCCAAGCTCCGCTTCTGCGGTCAATGTGTGCGCACCTGCAGGCACTTGCCCGCTTCTGCGATCTTTCCCACTCCAGGCCACTTCCGCTTCTACGCTTCCTCTTCCACGTTTGCGGATGCGTTGAGGCGCTCCCATTCTCGCACCTCTGCTTCCTAACCAGCCTAGACTTGCCTGCTTCTGCGTCCTCATCTTTGCTTTTATGGGTCCGCACCTGCGGAATCCCACCGCAGGTGCGAAACATCAGAAAACCAAAACTCAGCATTGCCAAAGTCAAAATTGCATCCCGATAAGTATCTGAAACACATCCGAGGCCCCCGGACAAGTCATATAGCCCATTACGATCTTAGTCGAATCCTCAAATCACCCTAAACAACATCAAAACATGGATTACACATGGATTCAAGCCCAGTGAACTTCTTAACTTCCAAATTTCACATACGACACCGAAATCTATCAAACCATGTCCGATTGACCTCAAATCTTGCACATAAGTCATAAATGACCCAACGAACCTATTCCAATTTCTATAAATCCAATTCGACTCTGATATCAAAATTTCCATCGCCGACCAAATATGCCAAAATTCCAATTTTCGCCAATTCCAACCTAATTCTACTACGGACCACCAAATCACATTCCGGACGCGCTCCTAAGTCTGAAATAACCTAACAAAGATAGCGAAACCATAAAAATTGATATCCGAGGCCGTTTACACATAAGTCGGTATCCGGTCATCTTTTCCATCTTAAGCTTCCAATTAAGAGACTAAGTGTCTCAATTAACTCCGAACTCACTCCAGGCCCACACCAACCAACCCGGTTAGACATATTATAGCTATAGAGCAGCAAAAGAAGCAAAACATGAGGAAACAGTGTTACACTCTCGAGATGACCGGCGGGGTCGTCACAATGATGATGATGGAGGGATTGGATTGGATGCATGGCATATTCTTGTAAATCTTACAGTTTGAGGGATGGTTAAGATGAATGAAATAAGGCTGAATAAGTGGGTCATGCTATTGTAAGTCGTTTTCAGATTTGTGGCAGTTTGGATGATGAAGTGATAAGGAACATTGATTCGTTGTTGGTAGGAATAAATTTAATTACTGTAAGTTTTTTTTGTTGGAAGTCTTTTGGATCATGTAATATTATACTGATGTAATGTTATATAAAGTTATTAGACGTGAGTTTGAGCCTATTACGCAATCAAGTAGCTAGTTTATTGATCGACCCAATGTCTACTACGCAACCAGGTAGTTAGTTTATTACTAGACACATTGTCTACCACGCAACCCCTAGCTGAGTGTTGTAATACAATAAGGAAGTGTTAAGGAAACAAAAATTACAGTATCAACAATTAATAAACAAAAAAAAGTAGTTTCATTAAATCGAGGTAGATGCAAATATCACCAATTACTACAAGTTCACCCAAAATGAAATTGTCCCATGACCAACACAAATATAAATTACACTTATAAAACTAAGAAGGGTCCATCGTCCCCTTGAAGATATTCATTGTAATTTTTTTCCTGAACAACTCCATTTTCTTGTCATTAAGCTACACCAGCGGAGTATTAGTTAGGAGGAAGTCAATGACCTTCACTACATAGGCTCCACTACTTTCACTACAATAATCAAAGACACAATTAATTATTAAAGAAACAAGAATAATGTGTAAAACATAATGGATGGCACATCTTAATTTGCCTTTGCTGAATGGATGGCACATCCATAATACGCTCCCAGGACCATTTCTTCGTAAGTGCATCTTGTCCTAAGTCTGTAAACTGACAAGTTTTCATCAAAATCTTAGGCATCATGAGTGCAAGGGGTTGTACAAGTTCTTCTAGCTTACCATCGTGATAACAACACGATAGGGGTCCGAGAACTACTAAAGAGAATCAAGAAACATGTGAAAGCTAAAAGAAAAATAAAGAAACAAAAAAAGATGAAAAATTAAAGATAGATTGAATTCAAGAAAGAGTTTCTTGAATTCAAGAAGTCTATTCTTGGAGTTGAATCCTAACAACAACAATTAGCTAACAAAGAACTAATTACCTTTGGTAGAGACTTAAAAACAAGAAATAGATTGTGAAACCTGACCCTTTAGAATAACCAGAACAACAATAAGCCTAAAATTATCACCTTTCCTGAATACCTAGAAGTGATCTGAGATTTCGAAAGAATTTAATCCTACCACCTTAAGTTGAGTCTTGAAGGTTGAAGAATAAATCCAAGAGTAGCCACATGCAAGACTGCATCTCATAATTTTTATTGATATTGTCTATAATAATCTAAGTCTAAAAATAAAGAAGACACCCTTTATATAGAGAGGGGTCACGAAATTGTACCTAAAAATAAGGAAATAAAGTCCTAAACTACTTTGGACAACAAGTCCAACTACATTAGGAAAAGGAAAATACTAGGAAGCAAAAACCAAGTCATTCTTGGAAAGTAATTTCAAAAATCTTAGTAAAAGGAAAACATAACCTTAAGTAACTAGGAAAACAATAAATATAGTCTCATAATATATGAAAATAAGTCCCAAACTAATCTTGGATAGAATCTTGAAAATCTTGAAAGACATTTGCAAGCAACTTAGCACAAACTTGCACTCAACATCTAGTACGGCTATTGCACCTTTCTTGGACATCAAGGAACATAAAAACGTGGCTTTATGTAGGACTTCATGGGCTGCAAGTTTGGACATAATTTAGGTGCCAAATTGGTCCAACGGTGGCCTGATTTGGACCTTCTTCAGATGATGCTTCTTGGGATCTAATCCACCTCTTCTTGGACATAAATTTGGGCCATAAAGTAATTATAACACCTAGATAACTCATAACTTTTATCCTTAAGCTTTTTCTCCCAATTAACAACTTCTTTTATCGCTCACAAAGTCCTATGACCTTGTTTTGCAACTTTTTAGCTTGAGATATTGTTAAAGGTTCTCTTTGAGATTCCAAAACCTCTCTGTGTCCTTGAATAGATTTGAGATTCCTAGGATGCTATCATTCCCCACTTCTTGAAGAAAATTCGCCCTCGAATTTCGACCTTGCAAGTAAAATGAAGACATGCACTAGTAAATGGCATCCACTAATTTGAAAAAATATTAGGAATAAAACAAGATAGTGACCATGTGTCCACTTAACCCAATTTAGCCTAATAGGTGTAAATACTCCCTTATAAATCATATGGACATCATCATCCTAATAAAATTTATGCCTACTTAGATTTGTCCCATAAAAACCTCTCTTAAGGTAGTCAAAAAATGTGCATAACAATGAAATTACAAAAGAATGATCACGCATCCATTTAAAATAAGTATATCTACCACATGTATCAAATAAGACACTTTTATGATATAGCCAAGTATCAATTATAAATCCTATGGATTATTCTACATGCAAGTTATTCAAAGAAACACATAAATTCCAGAAATGTCAGAAGAACCCATAATTCCCAAAATAAAAGTTTCAATACATTCAAACTCATGATTATAACTTTCACCAATAATATTCCCAATATCAAAGGATTCTAAAAAATTGCTCAAACTGTCACAGAAAGAGTCATAGATAATCTCTTGAAAGAGTATTTTATCACTAACGTCAAAATAATCATACATAGCCTCTTTACTAGTATCAAATTCTTTTACACGCTCACAATCAACATGACTAGAAGAATGACTTCCTATCACACAACAAAACTCACATTCTAGAAATTTATCACATGAAAACTCATTAGGCATTTCAATAAGAGAAGAAAGAACATTTAACTCATTAGCAAGCCTCTTCTCATAAATTTTATGCCTCTTTCCACCAAGTTGGAATGCATAATCATCTATGTCATACTCAATTTTAAAAGTAAGAAAATTACTCTCGCACTTGAACTTAGATATTACAGTTAATGACTTGATATGCATCAAATATCATCATCCATAAAAATTATAAAGTCACCCACATAAGAAATAAGAGTATAGTTCATTACCTCCAAAAATACCTTAGGTGTTCTAGAAAGGCTAAGAATGTGAATAAACCAATTATACATACCATACTTTGACTTATTTATTAGTAGAACAACATCACCTTTTATTCTTTTATGCAATGGCTTTAACTTAGCAATGCTTTTAGGGAACTCCATGTTGTAAACCTGTAAATAAGGATCAAAATAGTCAAAAGGTTCAACGACAAAGAAGTTAACCAAGCTTTTATATTCCACCATCCCACAAGAATTGATTTCACAAAATTCATGTTGGAATCCAATTGGATCCTTTGCCACCATCTCTTGCGTCTTACCTCCCCTTTCAAAAGGTCTTTCAACACTTGGCTGCACAAAATCACAGGAACTAAAACAAGAAAGATTTAGTGGGTTAGAAAGTAAAGAAATATTTTTCTTACATACACTCTCGTTGGCTTTTATCACAAGACTAACTTTCTCATCACCCTTATCCTCTTCTCTCTCACCAAGGGTTTCTTCTTTTTCTTCACTGAAACCCTCTTGTTTCTTTACCTCATGACTTTTTTCTATCTCATGGCCTTCTCTTTCTTTCCTCTCAAGATTACTATTTTCACCCATTGACATCCCACTCTCTTCACTCAACACAACCTCTCCTTTTTCCTATCCTGGGATGTCAACATGCACTCCCTTACTCTCATTATTTTCTCTCTCATATTTTTCCATATTCTCTTTAACAGTGTTTTCGTCTTCACAAATTTGTAAGGGAGTCAAAGGACCAAGAATGAGTTTCTTCCCGTTAAATTCAAAAGAGTATCTATTTTTTTCCATGCTAATGAAGCTCTTCTATAAACATACCATGACTTTCCCAACAAAATATGATAATTATTCATGGGAATCACATCGCAACAGATCGCAGCGTCATAACTTCCAATAGAGAATAATAACAAAACTCTTTTATTTACCTTTACTCCTCTCAACATATAGGGTTCAATATGCTCAACACAATTCAAGTTCAATTTCTCAACCATATAAGTGCTAATAGAGTTATAGTCAAACTCCTTGTCAATTCTAAGGGGCACAAATGGCAGACATCACTTTAGCTCTTGTTTGAAAAATAACTTTACCATTGTCTCCCTTCCATTTGGTATACTGTAAGTTCATCTTATCAAGTTGTTGAGTCATAACTCGCCTTCTTTAACTATAAGATGTTTGAGACATCTGGAACAAAGCAATATATATCTCTCAAGTTTGGCTTTTCCCTCTAATGTTCTCACCTCTCTGGCCTTTTTCCACTCAAAGCAACTTTTGGTCGTTAATCTTTAGATTTATTAATAAACCTTACTAGTCACAACCCTTAGTGATAAGAAAATGGAGTTACAAAAAGAAAGAAAAGTGAATGACCAAACCTAGGAAGAATAGGAATTGGTAGTAGGTAAAAAAAAAGGAAAGAATTTTAGGAAACCCAAAACCCACAAGACTAAGGAAAGAAGTTTCCTTAATCTTCAATAACAAGGATCCCCTCTTTTTGTTTCCTTCCTTCACTTGGAAACCAAATAATACTTGAATGCTCAAAATAATAATGAGCAATAACACTTCTTTTTAATTTTTTTTTTGTTTTTTTTTTGTCTTTTTTTATTTTTTTTTCGTTTTGTTTTTTCTCAAGAACCTCCCAAGATTATCAAGATTGAAATATTGATTAGCCTATGCTCTGATACCACTTGATAACAATACGATAGGTGTCCGAGAACTACTAAAGAAAATCAAGAAACATGCGGAAGCTAAAAGAAAAATAAAGAAACAAAAAAGACGGAAAATTAAAGATAGATTGAATTCAAGAAAGAGTTTCTTGAATTCAAGAAGTCTATTCTAGGAGTTGAATCCTTAAAACAACAATTAGCTAACAAAGAACTAATTGCCTTTGATAGAGACTTAAAAACAAGAAATAGATTGTGAAACCCGACCCTTTAGAAAAACAAGAACAACAATAAGCCTAAACTTATCACCTTTCTTGAATATCTAGAAGTGATATAATATTTCAAAAGAATTTAATCTTACCACCTTAAGTTGAGTCTTGAAGGTTGAAGAATAAATCCAAGAGTAGCCACACGCAAGAGAGCAAGAAAAATCTCATAATTCTTATTGATATTGTCTATAATAATCTAAGTCTAAAACAAAGAAGACATACTTTATATAGAGAGGGGTCACGAAATTGTACCTAAAATAAGGAAATAAAGTCCTAAACTACTTTGGAAAACAAGTCCAACTACCTTAGGAAAATGTAAATACTAGGAAGCAAAAACCAAGTCATTCTTGGAAAGTAATTTCAAAAATCTTAGTAAAAGGAAAACATAACCTTAAGTAAATAGGAAAACAATAAATATAGTCCCATAATATATGGAAATAAGTCCCAAACCAATCTTTGATAGAATTTTGAAAATCTTGGAAATCTTGAAAGACATTTGCAAGCAACATAAAAAAAAAATTGCACTCAACATCTAGTACTGTTATTGCACGTTTATTGGACATCAAGTAAGTCCTTTTTATGCTATGAAAACGTGGCTATATGTAGGACTTCATGGGCTTCATGTTTGGACATAATATAGGTGCCAAATTGGTCCAACGGTGGCCTGATTTGGACCTTCTTCAGATTATGTTTCTTGGGATCTAATCCACCTCTTCTTGAAAATAAATTTGGGCCATAAAGTAATTATAAAACCTAGATAACTCATATCTTTTATTCTTAAGATCTTCCTCTCAATTAACAACTTATTTTATCGCTCAGGAAGTCCAGTGACCTTGTTTTGCAACTTTTTAGCTTGAGATCTTGTTAAAGGCTCTCTTTGAGATTCCAAAACTTCTACTTGTCCTTGAATATATTTGAGATTCCTAAGATGTTGTAACGACCCAACCGATCATTTTGCGTATTCAGACCCCGTTCCCTTAAATAAGACTTTCCGTAGCGGCTTATCGTTATTTGTTACTTGCGGGGATGGGTGATTCGGGATTTGGAAGTGTTTGGAATAGTATAGGAACGCTTGGTTCCTTAAGGTTGGCTTTTAAAGCCAAGTTTGACTTCGGTCAACATTTTGAGTAAACGACCTCGGAATCGAGTTTCGATGATTTCAGTAGCTTCGTATGATGATTTCGGACTTATACGCATGTTCGAAATGGGTTTTTGATGACCCGGAAGCGTTTCGACACCAGATAGCGAAATAGAGTTTCCTTAAGTTTGAAATTTGGTTTGGAACATGATTTTATGTTATCGACGTACGAATGTAATTCTGAGACGGGAATAGTTCCGTTATGTCATTCATGACTTGCCTGAAAAATTTGGTGTCATTCCGAGTAGTATAGGTTGGTTCGGCGCATTGAAACCGAATTCAAAAACTTAGAAATTCTTAAGTTTGATCCTAGGGGTTTTCAGGGGTGATTTTGAGATTTAGCGTTGTTTCGGGTGTTCTGAAGGCTCGAGTGAGTGCGTATTATGATTTAGGACTTGTTGGTATAATTGGACGGGGGCTCGGGTGGGCCCAGGTGCCTCTCGGACACCACACGAGGCCCAAAACCAGCTGAAATTGCAGCTGGTGCACCTGATCTGGTGTGACCGCAAGTGCGGTTGCCCAGCCACAGGTGCAGATTTAATTTTGCAGGGACGGAACTGCAGGTGCGGTCCCCAACTCCGCAGGTGCGAGCCCTAGCTCGCAGGCGCGAGACCACATGTGCGGTCCTCGAGCCGCAGGTGCGGAACCCCTGTAGGCCAGGCAGTGTAATTTTATTTTAACATGGGATTTCCTTCATTCCTTTCATTTTTCACCTCCAATGAAGACTTGAGATCTTGGGAAGAACTATCCACCACCTAGCTACTAAGAGGTAAGTAAATTCTACTAAAATGTTAGATTATTACACCAAAACTTCGGTAGATTAACATCTAAATAGTGGAAATCATAGGGGTTAGAGTGAAAATCTAGGGATGATGAACTTTAGGAAATTTCATCACTTTTCTACCATGGAATCATATAAAAATTATATATTAGTGACTCTTAGGCTATGGGTGAGTGTTATCTTCGAAAAGTTTCGAAATCCGAGCATGTGGGCTCGGGGGTGTATTTTGTGATTTCTTCAAGAATAGTGAATTTACTAAATAAGTAGGAGAATTTCCATACCTTGAGCATGCATTGACATTTTTATATATCATTTGACTAGTTTTGAGTCCTCGGGTGTAAGATTTGGAGTTTCGAGCGCGTTCTTGACTGGGAAGTTGATTCTACGCGAGGTGAGTCTCCTTTCCAACCTTGTAAGAGAGAATTGTCCCCATAGGTAAATATAAATGATTGAATTTGTCCTTATTTGCGGGGGCTACGTACGCTCAAAGTGACGAGAGTCCGTGCGTAGCTACTACTCTATTGTGTCGGGTAGAATTTAGGACTTCACAAGCATGCCTCTATGTGCCTTACATGTATCCTTACTTGTGTTCCTGGTTGCTTATTACCCTTGAAACTAACATGAGAATTTCGGAAGCTATGTGTAAGTTTAAGTGTTTAAATCCCTGAATTTAATAATAATCCATGATAAATTCCTGAATTTCATGATAATTCTGTGTATGTCTACGAGCACACGTGTCGCATGTATAATTCGTGAGCGGGGTAGCCTTATATTTATGTCAACCGCGTCGCATGAGATATTCGCGAGCGGGGTAATGGATGCATCTATGGTTCGTGCCGCTCGACCCTCGGCAGTGCACATTTAAATTTCAGTGTCGCTTCGGCCGTACGCCTCGGCATATTATATGCTATGTGCTTGATTGAGGGTCTTATTATTATTCTTACCAATTAAATTGTTCTGTGAGAAAGAAACTTGTGATTTTTGTTAAATATTGTTACGTGGCCCTTGCAGGGAGATCGTTATCTTTATATACGGATGCTTCATGTCTACTTGCTTTCCATAAATGTTATTACTGTTTAGATTCATTAAATCATATTATTGATGACGACCCTAGTGAGTAACACGTCTACCTCTCGTCACTACTTTTTCGAGTTTAGACGGGATACTCACTGGGTACATATTTGTTTATTGTACTCATGCTACACTTCTGTACTTAATTGTCACGACCCAGAATCCTAATTCGGGTCGTGATGGCGCCCAACGACGGGGTTAGGCAAGCCAACACAATTTACACTAAGGGATACCCTTCCCATCTAATTAACCAAGTCAAAGATTACCAGTTTATAACAACTAACACGATACTAGCCTTGAGTGCAGGTAAAGTCATAATAGATACAAGCCGAAATATAACATAGACTTGCCTATAAAACCCGAACCCAAAAGATATACATATACACTACACGTGTGTGCCAGGAACTAGTGTCACAAGTGCCATGGGCAACTACTGAATATACAATGACTACAATATATACAGAGTCTCCGTCTGAATGAAATGGATAGAGAATATAACAAAAGAACTCCAGGGTGCTGCTAGGAAGTCGCCGGGAAAGCAACTCACCGTGAAGTATGACCACACTATAAATATCTAGCACCGGCCTGATAATCAGATGCGCCAGCCTCCGGACCTGTACAGTCAATTACAGAACAGAAAGAAAGTGCAGAATGAGTACATATTAAATAAATATGTACCTAGTGAGTATCCCGCCTAAACTCGAAGAAGTAGTGACGAGAGGTCGACTCGATACTCACTATGGTCCAGCAGTAATAACTTATAATAGAATATGATGAAATACAGTAGGCATGTCAGGGAAATAAGCAGCAAGTACATATATCAAAAGCAGAAAAATCCAAACAGTTATTGAACTAAACAATAAAGCACTTTCAAGAGTAAGACCACCGAACGAGACAATAATCACAAATTCTTAGATCCGCCGTGGCGTACGACCCTCTCCCATAAGGTACCTTCTACACTCACCGTGGCGTACGGCCCGATCCCATATTCATTTCCATATCTTTTCAACACTGCCGTGGCGTACGACCCGATCCCATGTATTTCAATTACTTTCAAATTCCGCCGTGGCGTACGGCCTGCTCCCATATGTTTCACAGTTTCTTTTCAATTCCGCCATGGCGTACAACCCACTCCCATATTTTCACAATTTCTTTACAATTCCGCCGTGGCGTACGGCCCGCTCCCATATTTTCGCAATTTCTTTTCAGTTCCGCCGTGGCGTACGACCCGCTCTCATATTTTCACAATTTCTTTTCAATTTTGCCGTGGCGTACGGCCCGCTCCCATATGTTTTTATTTCAATAAAGCCTCAGAAGAATAACATGATGCAAAACATAATTTCATAGTTCATATGGCGTTACAATAAATCATATGAAGCATTACAAGGAAAACATATCAGGCATTACAAGAAAAGGCATATAAGGCATTACGTGAAAAGCATACAAGGCATGATGTGGGCCTAACTACCCGGACATAACAATAATAGCCGCTACGTACGGACTCTCGTCACTTGGCGCGTACGTAGCCCCCAAACAATTTACACATAGCATATACATCACCTATGGGGACAATTCCCTCTTACAAGGTTAGAAAGGAGACTCACCTCGTGTCGAATCTACCCCTCGGACCACAATTTGCGCCCGAAACTCCGAACTCTATACCCGAGGAATCGCAACTAGTCAAAAGGTATACAATAACATCAATGCATGCACAATGTGATAAATTATCCTAGCTATTTAATATAATCGCCATTCTTGAAGAATTCCCAATTTCCAACCCCAGTCTCTCAGGATCACATTCCGAAAATTCTCGAAGTGATCACTCACCCATAGCCTAAGGATCACTAAGGTGCGATTTCTACTTGAATTCATACCCTAAAATGGAAAATCATGAAATCCTCAAGAACCCTAAAATTACTACCTAATTCTATGGTTTTTAGATAATTTAATAGTGAATTTAACTAAGAATTAATGTTTGAAACTAGTAAAACTATGGAATTTACTTACCTCAATAACAGTGGTGGAAGGTCCCTTGAAGAGCTCTCTAAAAACTTGAGGAGGAAGATGAAAATGGGGGAAAAAATGCTAAGTCCTGTATTTTATAAAACTGCCCAGGGATTTCTTAACTGCGATCGCGACAAGGGGCATGCTATCGCGAAAGCCAACTGGCCAGACCTCTGCGATCGCGGCAGAGGTCTTGCGATGGCGAAGGCCAACTGGCCAGACCTCGGCGATCGCGACAGAGGTCCTGCGATCGCGAAGAACAAACTCACCCGGTCTAGACGCGACTCTATGCGATCGCGATAAAAGGCTGCGATCACGAAGGTGTGGAACCCAGACCTCTGCGATCGCGAAGGGGAAGCTGCGATCGTAGAGAAAAATCAACAGCCCAACAAAAATCCTTCTCCGCGATCGCAACCCACCTTCTGCGATTGCAGAGAAGGAAACCAGATAACAGAACTTCTGGTTTTTCTAACTTAGCTCCCGGGGGTCTGAAACACACCCAAGCCCCTCGAGACCCCGTCCAAAAGCACCAGCAAGTCTGTATTTATGATACGGACTCACTCGAACTTCCAGAACATGAAGAACAACAACGAAACTTCAAAATTCAACCCCAAAACCAAATTGAATCAAAACTTAAGAACTTGAAATTCTAGAATTCGCTTCAACGCGCTGAACCGGCTTAAACTACTCAGAATGACTTCAAATTTTGCAGACAAGTTATAAATGACGTGATGGAACTATTCCCGGTCTTGGAATTTCATTCGGACCTCGGGAACCTAAAATCACCTTTCAAGCAAAATTTGAAATTCTTTAAAAACCTCAAAACTTCATTAACTCCAAATTTTCTCATTTTGATCCGAAACCAATCAATTCAAGTCCGTTTCTTACCAAATTTCACAGATAACTTAAATTGCACATATTGAATCTGTTCCGAGCGCCGGAATCATAATACACGCCTGACAGCATAGGTTTCACATCAAGGTTCATTTTCATAAGCCTTTAATATTTTTATAAAACAATTTTCTTTAAAAATTCATTTCTCGGACTTTGGTCCTCGGAATTCGATTCCGGGCATACGCCAAAGTCCCATATTTTCCTACGGACCTTTCAGGACTGTTGAATCACAGATTCGGGTCCGTTTACCAAAAATGTTGACGAAAGTCAACTTTATTCAATTAATTTATCAAAACTTTAACTCTGTATCAAGTTTTCACATAAAGGCTTATCGGCTACGCGCCCGGGCTTCGCACGCACATCGAGGTGAGATTAATGGAGGCTTTCGAGGCCTCGGAACATAGTCAAAATTAGATGCACATAAGATGACCCCTTTTTGGGTCATTACATTAATTGTACAGGTTCTGAGGTTGTTTCACCTGGTCACAATTCGGGTGTTCGTCGCTGAGGGTACTACCGGGATTTGACTACACTGTGAGCTGCTCTTCCTGGCGTTTTGTAGCGACACTGTGGAGCTTCTATTATTTTTGGGATATTTCTGTCCACCCCCTTTCAGATAGTTGTACATTCATTTTGTCTATTTGTATATTCCATTAGTCGCCCGTGGGCTTGTGACAGTAGGTCTTGGCACCCGTAGTTGATTCGCTAGTATTTTGCTAATTCTGTTTATGCTGGCGAATGATTTTGGGTTATTTTAAATCAACTTTCTTCATTTCCTCACTATTAGTAAAAGACTAAATTTAAAAACTGGGTAAGTGTTTGAACATCTCATTTGTTTAAGTAATTTCGTTAGTAACTAGTGTTGGCTTGCCTGACTTCGGTGTTGGGCACCATCACGACCTAAGTAGGAATTTGGGTCGTGACAACATGGTATCAGATCTCTAGGTTCACGTAGGTCTCACAAGTCACAGGCAAACCTAGTAGAGTCTTGCGGATCGATACAGAGACGTGTGTATTTATCTTCGGGAGGCTACATGGTGTTAAGAAAATCTCACTTTATTCTTATTTATCGTGCAACCGATGGTCTTACTAAATCTCATTCTTCTACTCTCTCACAAATGGTGAGGACTCGTGCAGTTGATATTCCAGGCTCGGGAGATGCTGCTACCCCCGTAGTCCGAGGCCATGGCAGAGGCCGGGGGAGGGCACTGTCCCGAGGTAGGGGACGGGGGCATCCCAGAGTAACTCTATTAGCACCCCAGAGGATCCTATCCCTGAGGAGCAGGGTGAGGTGCCCCCAGCAGATCCAGCTCCGATAGATTTTATGACTGCACCAGGCTTCCCGGAGGTCATGGGTCGTATGATGCGATTCATGGATACTATGACTCAGGCTGGTTTATTTCAAGCGGATCCTGCTACATCTCAGGCGGGAAGGGGAGTTCAGACCCTTACCACCCAGCCCGCAGGTCATGCAACGACAGTATATCACACTCCGGGTACTCTGCCCACAGGTGGAGCACATCCAACAGTAGCACCTGAGCTTAGACCAGCAGCGCATGGCGATCCACAGAAGTTACTTGATAGATGGACTCGGTTGCACCCTCCTGTCTTCGAGGGTGAGAGGAGCGAGGATGCCCAGGATTTTATTGATATGTGCAGGGACAGGCTGCACAACATGAGGATCTTGGAGTCCCACAGAGTTGATTTCATATCTTTTCAGCTAGAGGGCAGGGCCCGCAGATGGTGGCAGTCATTCATCCTGGGTAGGCCAGCAGGTTCCCTTCCTCTCACATGGGAGCAGTTCACTCAGCTATACCTGGACAAGTATATTCCACCCTCCGAGAGGGAAGAGCTGCGGTATCAGTTCGAGCAGCTGGAGCAGGGGTAGGTGACAGTGACAGATTACAAGGCCAGGTTTTCAGAGTTGTCCCGTCATGCCCTCATGATTCTTCCTACAAAGGCTGAGAGAGTGCTAAGATTTGTAGCTGGGTTGCACTAAGGTATTAGGGCCAACATGGCCCGAGAAGTGGAGATTGGTACTCCTTATCAGCTTGTGGTCGAGATAGTTCACTGAATTGAGGGTTACCGATCGAGGGACAGAGAGCAGGATCAGTCAGATAAGAGAGTTAGATTTTCTGGAGATTTTTGAGGCGCCCCAGGCAGGGGCTGGGGTCAGTTCAGCAGAGGCCAACCTAGCAGGCCTCCATATTCAGCTCCTCCACCACCTCCCCGTGGTGCTCCAGTGAGGCCTTATTTCACTGCCATGCCGGAGAGTTCTTATTGCCCACCAGCCATCCAGGGTTCCTCCGGCGGGTTCAGGTCATCAGGGTTCTCCCAGTCCCTACTTCAGTGCTATGCTAGAGGTTTCTCACCGTCTCCCAGCTATTCAGGGTTCTTCTTCTTCAGGGCAGCAGACCATGCCTCCAGTGTGATGCTATGAGTATGGTGATTCAGGACATATGAGAAGGACTTGTCCCAGACATCGGGGCAAGGCTTTTCAGTAGAGTTATCAGCCTACATACTCAGCACCGATGCTCCGTCCACCCAGAGGTGGAGGACAAACTGGTAGAGGTTCTCCCAGAGGTGGAGGCCAGTCAGGGGGAGCTCAGTTAGCTCCTGTTCAGTTCAGCGGAGGTTAGTCTTCAGGTACTCCAGCCAAATTCTATACTATTCCTGCCCGAGTAGATGCAGTGGCCTCAGACGCCGTGATCACAGGTACTATTTCAGTATGTGGTAGGGATGCATCAGTGCTATTTGATCCGGGATCTACTTATTCATATATGTCAGCCTTATTTGCTTGTTTTCTGGATGTTCCTTGCGAGTCCTTGGATTCTCCTATATATGTGTCCACTCCTGTGGGCGATTCTGTGGTGGTAGACCGGGTTTATCGATCTTGTGTGGTCACCTTTTGTGGGTTTGAGACTAGAGAGGACCTTCTATTGCTCGACATGGTTGATTTTGAGATCATCCTGGGCATGGATTGGCTATCTCCTCATCATGCCATCTTGGATTTCCATGCCAAGACGGTTACTTTGGCCATGCCCGATTTTCCTAGGTTGGAATGGAGAGGTTCCTCAGTTAGTGCAGCCAGTACAGTTATTTCCTTCCTGAAAGCTCGACATATGGTCGAGAAGGGTTGTTTGGCGTATCTTGCTTATGTGCGGGACACCACCGCCGAGTTTCCAATGATTGATTCAGTGCCAGTTGTTCGAGAGTTTGCGGATGTCTTTCCTTCAAACCTTCCGCGCATGCCTCAGGATCGAGATATCGATTTTTGTATTGATGTAGCTCCAGGTACTCAGCCTATTTCTATTCCCCCGTACCGTATGGCTCCAAATGAGTTGAAGGAGCAACTTGAGGAGTTGTTAAATAAGGGGTTTATCAGGCCGATTGTATCGTCGTAGGGTGCTCCAGTTCTATTTATAAAGAAGAAAGATGGGTCTATACGGATGAGCATTGATTACTACCAGTTGAACAAGGTAACTATTAAGAACAACTATCAATTGCCGCGCATCGATGAATTGTTTGACCAGTTATAGGGTGCCAGGGTATTTTCTAAAATTGACTTGAGATTGGGGTATCATCATCTGAAGATTCGGGCTTCGGATGTTCCGAAGACGGCTTTTCGTACGAGATATGGCCATTATGAGTTCTTGGTAATGTCTTTTGGCTTAACTAATGCCCCGGCAGCATTTATGGATTTGATGAACAGGGTGTTCAGGCCATATATTGATTCCTTTGTCATCGTCTTCATTGATGACATATTGATTTACTCACGTAGCCTGGAAGAGCACGAGCAGTATTTGCGAGTTTTTCTCCAGACCTTGCGAGGAAAGAAGCTATATGTTAAGTTCTCCAAGTGTGAGTTTTGGTTAGATTCCGTGGCATTCTTGGGACATGTGGTACCCGGAGAGGGTATCGAGGTTGATCCTAAGAAGATTGAGGCAGTTCATAGTTGGCCACGTCCTACTTCAGCGACAGATATCAGGAGTTTCTTGGGTCTAGCAGGCTACTACCGGCGATTTGTGGAGGGCTTTTCATCCATTGCATCCCTATTGACTAGATTGACTCAGCAAAATGCTCCATTTCGGTGGTCTAATGAGTGTGAGGCGAGCTTTCAGAAGCTCAAGACTGCATTAACTTCGGCAGCAATTCTAGTATTGCCTTCCGGTTCGGGGATGTATACGGTGTATTGCGACGCTTCACGCGTTGGCTTGGGGTGTGTATTAATGCAGGAAGGGAGAGTTATTGCTTATTCTTCGCGCTAGCTGAAGGTTCATGAGAAGAATTACCATGTGCACGATTTGGAGTTACTTATATGGGGTGTCTTGTTTGGTGTATACGGACCACCGCAGCTTGAAGCACTTGTTCAAACAGAGGGATCTTAATTTGAGGCAACGCAGGTGGCTTGAGTTACTAAAGGATTACGACATCACCATTTTCTATCATCCGGGCAAGGCGAATGTAGTAGCAGATGCTTTGAGTAGTAAGGCGGAGAGTATGGGTAGCTTGGCTTATATTGCAGCAGAGAAGATACCTCTAGCCTTGGACATTCAGTCCTTGGCCAATCGCTTGGTGAGATTAGATCTTAGAGCCTCGTCGAGTTCTAGCTTATGTGGTTGCTCAGTCTTTATTATTGGGGGAGATCAAGGCTCGATAGTATGATGATCCGTGTTTGGCATAACTACGGGAGATAATGGTCCAGGGTGGTGCCAAGGAGGTTACTATTGGCGAGGATGGTATTCTGAGACTTCAGGGTCGATTGTGTGTTCCTAATGTTGATGGCTTGAGGCAGAGGATTCTAGAGGAGGCACACAGTTTGCGGTGTTCTGTTCATCCTGGTGCTATGAAGATGTATCTCGATTTGAAACAGCATTTCTGGTGGAGACGGATGAAGAGGGACATTGTGGAGTATGTGGCTAGGTGTCTTAATTGCCAGCAGGTTAAATATGAGCACCAGAGGCCAGGAGGCCTACTTCAGCAGATGCCCATTCCTGAGTTGAAGTGGGAGCGCATTACTATGGACTTCGTGGTTGGGTTGCCTCAAACGTTGCAGAAGGTTGACGCGGTTTGGGTTATTGTTGATAGGTTGACCAAATCGGCGCATTTCATTCCTATAGCTATTACTTATACTTCTGAGAGGCTAGCCCAGATTTACATTCGAGAGATAGTCTGGTCGCACGGTGTACCGGTGTCCATTATATCAGATCGAGGTCCTCCGTTCACCTCGCACTTCTGGAGAGCATTGCACAGATAGATGGGCACTCAGATTTATCTCAGCACAACATTTAATCCACAGACTAATGGTCAGTCGGAGCGTACAATTCAGATATTGGAGGACATGCTCAGAGCATGTGTGCTTGACTTTGGAGGCCAGTGGGACCAGTTCTTGCCTTTGGCCGAGTTTGCTTACAATAATAGTTATCATTCCAGCATCGAGATGGCTCCATTTGAGGCCTTATATGGTCGGCGATGTCATTCTCCTATCGGGTGGTTTGAGCCTGGTGAGGCTAAGTTATATGGTGTAGAACTGGTGAGAGATGCTTTAGAGAAGGTGAAGTTAATTCAGGAGAGGCTCCGCACAGCACAGTCCAGACAGAAGAGTTACGCGGATCAGTGGGCACGTGATGTGTCATTTATGGAGGGAGATAAGGTTCTACTGAAGGTTTCGCCGATGAAGGGTATTATGAGATTCGGGAAGAAGAGCAAGTTGAGACCGAGGTTCATAGGTCCTTTCGAGGTATTGAGGCGAGTTGGTGAGGTTTCTTATGAGCTTGCCTTACCTCCCAGCTTATCGGGGAGTCCATCCGGTATTCCACGTATCCATGCTCTGGATATACCACGCCGATTTCTCTCACGTTGTGGATTTTAGTACTATTCAGTTGGATGAGAGGTTGGGCTACGAGGAGGAGCCAGTTGATATTGTTGATAGACAGGACCGCCAGTTGAGATCTAAGAAAATTTCTGCTGTAAAGGTCCAGTGGCGAGGCCAACCGGTCGAGGAGGCAACTTGGGAGTCCAAGGAGGACATGCGGAGCAGATACCCACACTTATTCAGCACTGCATGTATGATTCTAGACCCGTTCAAGGACGAACATTTGTTTAAGAGGTGGAGAATGTAATGACCCGACCGGTTGTTTTGCGTATTCGGACCCCGTTCCCTTAAATAATACTTTCTGTAGCATCTTATCGTGATTTGTGACTTGAGGGGACAGGTGGTTCGGGATTTGGAAGTGTTTGGAATGGTATAGGAACACTTGGTTCCTTAAGGTTGGCTTTTAAAGTCAAGTTTGACTTCGGTCAACATTTTGAGTTAACGACCTCGAAATCGAGTTTCAACGATTCCAGTAGCTTCGTATGATGATTTCGGACTTGTACGTATGTTTGGAATGGGTTTTTGATGACCCGGGATCGTTTCGACGCCAAATAGCGAAATAGAGTTTCCTTAAGTTTGAAATTTTGTTTGGAACGTGATTTTATGTTATCGAGGTTCGAACTGAATTCCGAGACAAGTAATAGTTCCGTTATGTCATTCATGACTTGCCTACAAAATTTTGTGTCATTCCGAGTAGTATAGGTCAGTTCGGCGCATTGAAACCGAATTCAAAAACTTAGAAATTCTTAAGTTTGATCCTAGGGGTTTTGAGGGGTGACTTTGAGATTTAGCGTTGTTTCGGGTGTTTTGAAGGCTCGAGCGAGTCCGTATTATGATTTAGGACTTGTTGGTATAATTGGACGGGGGCTCGGGTGGGCCCAGGTGCCTCCCGGACACCACACGAGGCCCAAAACCAGCTGAAATTGCAGCTGGTGCACCTGATCTGGTGTGACCGCAGGTGCGGTTGCCCAGCTACAGGTGCGGGACCGCTCCTGTGGTCCCAGCCTCGCAGGTGCGGATTTAATTCCATAGGGACGGAACTGCAGGTGCAGTCTCCAACTCCACAGGTGCGGGCCTAGCCTTTGCCATCCAACTCCGCAGGTGTGAGCCCCAGCTCGCAGGCGCGAGACCGCAAGTGCGGTCCTCGAGCCGCAGGTGCGGAACCCCTGTAGGCCAGGCAGTGTATTTTCATTTAAACATGGGATTTCCTTCATTCCTTTCATGTTTCACCTCCATTGAATACTTGAGATCTTGTGAAGAAGTCTCCACCACCTAGCTACTAAGAGGTAACTAAATTCTACTAAAATGTTAGATTTTTACACCAAAACTTAGGTAGATTAACATCTAAATAGTGGAAATCATAGGGGTTAGAGTTAAAACCTAAGGTTGATGAACTTTAGGGAATTTCAATTTTTCTACCATGAAATCATATAAAAATTATATATTAATGACCCTTAGACTATGGGTGAGTGTTATCTTTGAAAATTTCCGGAATCCGAGCATGTGGACCTGGGGGTGTATTTTGGAAATTTTCAAGAACATTGAATTTACTAAATAAGTA
This sequence comes from Nicotiana undulata, assembly GCA_005239495.1. Lineage (NCBI taxonomy): Eukaryota > Viridiplantae > Streptophyta > Magnoliopsida > Solanales > Solanaceae > Nicotiana > Nicotiana undulata. The sequence goes on from ML252081.1 coordinate 77,338, forward strand.
GGAGAATTTCCATACCTTGAGCATGCATTGACATATTTATATATCATTTGACTAGTTTCGAGTCCTCGGGTGTAAGATTTGGAGTTTCGAGCGCGTTCTTGACCGGGAAGTTGATTCTATGCAAGGTGAGTTTCCTTTCCATCCTTGTAAGAGGGAATTGTCCCAATAGGTAAATGTAAACGATTGAGTTTGTCCTTATTTGCGGGGGCTACGTATGTGCAAAGTGACGAGAGTCCGTGCGTATCTACTACTCTGTTGTGTCGGGTAGAATTTAGGACTTCACAAGCATGCCTCTATGTGCCTAACCTATATCCTTACTTGTGTTCCTGGTTGCTTATTACCCTTGAAATTAACATGAGAATTTCGGAAGCTATGTGCAAGTTTAAGTGTTTAAATCCCTGAATTTAAGAATAATCCATGATAAATTCCAGAATTTCCTGATAATTCTGTGTATGTCTACGAGCATCCGTGTCGCATGTATAGTTCGTGAGCAAGGTATCCTTATATTTATGTCAACCACGTCGCATGATCGATTCGCGAGCGGGGTAATAGATGCATCTATGGTTCATGTCGCTCGACCCTCGGCAGTGCACATTTAAATTTTTGCGTCGCTTCGGCCGTACGCCTCGACATATTATATGCTATGTGCTTGATTGAGTGTCTTATTATTATTCTTACCAATTAAATTGTTCTGTGAGAAAGAAAATTGTTATTTTTTGTTAAATATTGTTACTTGGCCCTTGCAGGGAGATCGTTATCTTTATATACTGATGCTTCATGTCTACTTGCTTTCCATAAATGTTATTACTGTTTAGATTCGTTAAATCATATAACACGTCTACCTCTCGTCACTACTTCTTCGAGTTTAGACGGGATACTCACTGGGTACATATTTGTTTATGTGTACTCATGCTACACTTATGTACTTAATTGTATAGGTTCTGAGGTTGTTTCACCTGGTCACCATTCGGGTGTTCGTCGTCTGTGTGTACTACTGGGATTTGACTACACGGTGAGCTGCTCTTCCTGGCGTTCTGCAGCGGCACTGTGAAGCTTCTTTTATTTTTGGGATATTTCTGTCTACCCCCTTTCAGAAGGTTGTACATTCATTTTGTCTATTTGTATATTCCACTAGTCACCTGTGGGCTTGTGACAGTAGGTCTTGGCACCCGTAGTTGATTCGCTGGTATTTTGCTAATTATGTTTATGCTGGAAAATGATTTTAGGTTATTTTAAATCAACTTGCTTCATTTCCTCACTTTTAGTAAAGGACTCCTTAAATTTAAAAACTGGGTAAGTGTTTTACCATCTCATTTGTTTAAGTAATTTCGTTAGTAACTAGTGTTGACTTGCCTGACTTCGGTGTTGGGCACCATCACAACCTGAGTAGGAATTTGGGTCGTGACAGATGCTATCACATCGTCGTACAAACTGACATTGCTATCGTAAATTGGAAACAAACCATTTGCCAATTGAAAACAACATGCACATTATACTTGTTATCAATTTGCCACACACAGTACAACACCTTAGCCTTGCACCAGTTCACAACCCTATGTTTTGGCATACTTCCTTGAGGATATAACATCAAGGGTGTAAGGCACAAGTTTTGACAAGCATCAACAGTCTCACAAAAGTCCAAATAATTTCCCTCTTTATTGGCAGCCTTTAGGATCTTATCACATGCAGTGCACATGTTGTTGCATAATGCAACATCCAAAACAATATGACTATAGGCATAAAGCCGTGGAAATTTTGTGTTTCGTACATGTATCAGTGCCAAAAGTTCCTCCACATACTAAATATTATTAAAAATTATACGTTAAATATAGAGCTACTAAAAAATACACGCAGTGGTTAAGGGACGTAACAAAATTAAAATGGATGAGTTAGCACCGCACAACTGCTCAAAAAACCTCCAACCATAGCTACCAGTCAAGAAGTATTGGGAAACTTCTCCTTCTTGTCAAACCATTCACATAATAGTTTCTTATCTTCCTGCGAAACTGTTTTGAGTACGTCTACCTTTGGTTTCTGTTGCTCCCAAAAGGACACACAAGTATACATGGTCGTAGAAGTAATAAAATGATAAATCGAGTGTCGAACCCACAGAGACTTGTATCAACTACCCACTAAAGTCACCAAGATTATTATTCAGTCAAGCCAAAATCAAGTTCAAGAATTTGATTATACTAAACTATAGTTCTAAGTAGTAACTAAATTATCAAGTAGCAAACTAATGGTGGTGTATTTAGTAGAGTCAAATATTATAGGGTTGTGATCGATTCACCAATCCTATTGTGCTCTAGTTAACCCTCCCTTCCATAAAATTCACTCATGGTTGCTAATTAATCGAACAATTGCTCTCATAGTCGTCTCCCGAAGTACTACTCCCCTATTCAAAATAGATTAACACATTCTATGAAACTAATTCTATCAAGAACACATTAAGATTACGATATTTAATTAAGCACGGTGACTAAGAATACTCATATCCTAACCACAAAGGTTAAGTCAACGTAAAACAACAATATGCATGTCTAAATCACAACCTCAGAACTATGCGTTTTTAGCCACTCATGTTCGTAGTAACAATTTTCCAAGTATTTTGTATAACTATGATTTTCTCCTCCAAAAGTTGTCCACGTGATGTTCTTGACTCCGGCCGCAAAACTCTTCTAAAACTAGTGTTTAATGACTGTTTATATGTGTAGGGAAGAGACCTCGATGAAATAGCCAAGTCCAAAACCAAATAAGAGACAAAATATGCTTTAAAAGTTTGGAATTCTTTAAAAAGATTCCTATCATTCTTCCAAGGACGACCCAGTAAGATATGAAAAGCTTGCATAGGAATTATGTCACAAATAATATCATCCTCAAATATACCAACATTGAATGAAATCATGCATTGTTTGTGTAACGACCAGGTCGGTCGTTTTGAGAGTTAGCGCCTCAATCCCCTGAATTGTTCCTTCTATGTCTTATTATGTTAATGGAATGTGTTAGAGCATCGAGTGATATTATTTGGAGTGATTTAGGACACATAGTCCTTTAATGTGAATTTCAGCTTTAGAAATTGAGTCGTAGCTAGAACTATGTGAAGACGGACCCAGAATGGAATTTCGTCAACTCTGTTAGCTCCATTGGGTGATTTTGGGGTTGGGAGCATGTTCAGAATGTATTTTCGAGGTCGGATGTAGTTTTAGGCTTGAATTGGCGAAAGTTAGAATTTCGACAATTTCGGCCGATAGGTGAGATTTTGATATCGGACTCGGAATGGAATTCCAAAAGCGACAGCAGGTTCGGAATGCCATTTTTGACCTATGTGCAAAATTGGAGGTCATTCAGACGAGTTTAGACGTGGTTCAGCGTCGAATGTGAATTCTTAGAAATTCCTAAGTTCTTAGGATTGAATCTATGTATATTTAAGTATTTTGATGTTATGGGAATGTGTTTCTAGAGCTCGGCCAAGTTTGGATAGGGTATTATAATCAGTTGTTGGTTTTGGTTGAGGTCCCGGGGGCCTCGAAGTTGTCTCGAATGCTTAATGGAAGAATTTGGAACTTGGCAAATTGCTAAATCAGGCTCCTTCTGGTGTTTTTGCACCTGCAAAGGTTTTCCGCAGGTGCAATGGGGTGGTCGCAGGTGCGATGGTGGGGGAGGTTGACCAGTGGTCGCAGATGCGACCTGGGTCCCGTAGGTGCGGAACCGTAGGCGCGACCAAACGACTGCAGGTGCGGCCCCAGATGATCTTAAGTGACTTCCGCACCTGCGATGGAATTTCTGCAGGTGCGGTGAAAGGGACCGCAGGTGCGAGATCCCTGTGTGTTTATTCCAAAAATCCGAGGGTTTATGCTATTTTCACAATTTTTGAATTGTGGGAGCTCGGGAGAGGCAATTTCTGAGGGGATTTTGCTTGGGTATTCAAGGTAAGTGATTTCTAACCATCATAGGTTATCTTCCATGATTCTAATCTTAAATCCCACCCTTAAATTCGAGATTATTGAGTAGAAATTTGGGAAAATTGGAAGAAACTTCTTAGACCAAACTTTGGGTTTTTGGTTGGGTATTTGACCTTCGAATTGAGAGATTTTTCATATGGTTAGACTCGTGAGTGAATAAGGGTTCGGAAAATGTAAATTTTATCCGATTCCGAGACGTTGGCCCGAGGGGCGTTTTGGTTAATATTTCTAATTTTGCGTATTAGTTCCGAATTAATTAGTTAGTTTGAATTCTTGAAATTATATTTACATTATGTAATCGAATTGAATAGATTTGGGCCACCCGGAGTTGGATACTCGTGGCAAGAGCGTGATTATCGGTTGATTTGCACAGTCGAGGTAAGTGGCTTGCCTAACTCTCTGTTGGGGAATTTCCCTTAGGCAATTTTTTGTACTGGTTTTTACTATAAAGCCCCGTGTACGTGAGGTGACGAGCACGTGCATGGGATATTTTCACTATATTTACGTGATTCCTCCTATGATATGCCTCATTTCCAGTTCTAATATTACCGTTACTAGTTGAGCTGAGTAACAACTTAAGATTTTATCATGACAATCGATTTTACCTGATTTGTTTTTTCCACTCGTTACTATTATTTTAAAACTGGTTACGTACTTTTCCCCCATAATTTTCAACTGTTTTTCTCAAAATCCTTTGAATTGCGCTATAATGGATATGTACATTGCATTGTATAGTTACATAGGGACTGCGAGCTTAGACCTGAGACTTTTCCTTGCATTGCATGGTATAGTTACATAGGGACTGCGGGCTTAGACCTGAGACTTTCCCTTGCATTGCATGGTATAGTTACATAGGGATTGCGGTCTTAGACCTGGGACTTTCCCTTGCACTGCATCGCATACATAGGGACTGCGGGCTTAGACATGAGACTTTCCCTTGCATTGCATCACATACATTGGGACTGCGGGCTTAGACCTGAGACTTTCCCTTGCATTGCATTGCGCGATTATTTATTGAGTTGATGAGTGCTGGGTTGAAGGTTATTGCATCATTTATATTCAGTCTTTACCTTAATTTCCGTTAACCATTACTGCTTTACTTAACTGTTAATTATATCTGTTATTTTTGCAAACTCAGTAGAGCCTCAACCTGACCTCGTCACTACTTGACTGGGGTTAGGCTCGACATTTACTGGGTACCGAATGTGGAGTACTCACGCCCTTCTGCGCATGTGTTTCCCATGTGCAGACCCAGGTACCAGTGCGCCATACCGTATCTAGTTCACCAGTATGCTATTGGAGACTTTGAGGTATATTTTACAGCGTCCGCAGAGCTTCCGAGTCCCCCTCCTATCCTAGTATAGTTAGGGCTTGTAGATGAGAATACACTATCATTTTACAGTTTGTATATTGAGCCGTAGAGTATAGCTTGTGATGTTTGGTTATATTCCGGGTCTTGGGTAAATTAAGTTGTAAAAGACGAGCCGCATCGATTGTTAGTATGATCTTATTTCAATTTCTCCTATTTCTACTTGTTATCTTCAATTATCCTTGATGATTAGGCTTACCTAGTCGTCTAGACTAGGTTCCGTCACGAGACCCAATCGGAGGGAGAGAATTGGGTCGTGACAAGTTGGTATCAGAGTGTCTAGGTTCATAGGAGTCACAACATCACAAGTCGATTTATTAGAGTCTCGCGGATCGGTACGGAGACGTCCGTACTTATCTTCGGGAGGCTATGTAACTGTTAAGAACAAGCATACTTTTTGGAATCTCTTCTCTTGTTAGTCACTGTTATCGAAACTCTTAAACTCTATTCAATTCTTGCTTACAGATGGTTTGCACTCGCACCGGACGTACTGATGCTCAGGCACCCGAGCCCCCATCCAGAGCAACTAGAGGCAGGGTTCGGGGTAGAGAACGAGCACGCGGTGCAGCCCGAGCACCGGCTAGAGCAGTGGTAGAGGATCCCCCAGCAGCCGCAATTGGAGGGGCACCGGAGGTCCCTACTATCACTCCAGCCCTCCATGAGACTTTGGCCCAGTTTATGAGTGCTTTCAGTACTCTTTCTCAAGCGAGGTTACTCTCGATAGCCCCAGCTACATCCCAGGCCGGGGGAGGGACACAGAATCCCGCAGCCCGTACTCCTGAGTAGAGGGTTCATATGGGGCACGTTCCAGAGTATATCCCCATGCCTCCTGTAGCTCCAGTTCAGCCTGAGGCTAGAGCAGTTGTATCTGAGTCTGAGCAGCTCCGTCTTGAGAGGTACAAGAAGTACCACCCACCTGTTTTCAGCGGATTAGCTTCAGATGACGCTCTGGGTTTTCTGGAGGAGTGTCATCGCATCCTTTGTACCATGGGTATTGTAGAGACGAGTGGAGTCTCTTTCACTACTTTTAAGTTGAGAGGAGCAGCCTATCAGTGGTGGCGTGCATTTGAGCTTAGTAGTCCGGACGAGTCAGCCTCACTTACTTGGGCTCAGTTTTCAGAGATGTTTTTGCTTGAGTTTGTACCTCAGAGTCTCAGGGATGCTTGGCATGCAGAGTTTGAGCAGCTACGCCAGGGTACTATGACCGTGTTAGAGTATGCGGTCCGGTTCAGTGAATTGGCACGACATGCACCAGCTTTGGTTTCTACTATCAAAGAGAGAGTTTGTCGTTTTATTGAGGGGCTACATCCCAGCATTCGTACTAGCATGGCCAGAGAGCTGGAGACAGACATAACTTACCAGCACGCCGTGAGCATTGCTAGGAGGATTGAGAGTATGTTGGCCCGGGCCAGGGAGGAGAGAGAGGCCAAGAGGTCTCGAGAGAGAGGTCATTTTTCAGGAGTTCGTGCACCTGCAGCACGCCATGGTAGGGGTTTTGTGAGCCGCCCCACTCATTCATCCCTTCTAGAAGCCAGCGGTATTCCAGCTCCTCCCAGACCTCGGGAGCCTTATTATGCACCACCGATATCTCAGGTGCCTTCAGCTCGAGGTTCTATCACTAGCCAGTCAACCAGACCAGTTCAGAGTCAACAGCAGCCACCGCGTCCTCAGAAGGGTTGTTTTGGATGTGGTGACCCTAGACATATGATCAAGGATTTCCCCAGGGTTACTTATCAGGTTCCACGCCTCCCACCAGGTCCCCCAGCTATTCGTCTAGCCCCAGCTGCTACTCCACAATCTCAGGCAGCTCGAGGTGGAGGTCAGGGAGGACGAGGTCGTTCTAGAGGGGGAGGTCAGGCCAGATACTATGCCCTTCCAGTTCGATCTGAGGCCATTGCTTCATACTCGATTATCACAGGTATTTTCCCCGTTTGTCATCAGGATGCATCGGTATTATTTGATCCAGGTTCCACATATTCATACGTGTCTTCTTACTTTGCTCCACATTTGGGGATATCTCGGGATTCTTTGAATTCCCCCGTATATGTTTCTACTCCTGTGGGAGATTCCCTTATCGTGGACCGTGTATATCGGTCATGTTTGATTGTTATCAGTGGTCTGGAGACCAGGGATGATTTATTATTACTTAGAATGGTAGATTTCGACATTATCTTGGGTATGGATTGGCTATCTCTCCACTATGCTATTCTTGACTGTCACTCTAAGACCGTGACGCTGTCTATGCCAGGATTTCAATGGTTAGAGTGGAGGGGTTTACTAGAGTATACTCCTCGTCGGGTCATTTCTTTTCCTAAGGCTCAACGGATGGTTGTAAAGGGGTTTGATGCTTATTTGGCCTATGTGAGGGACGTTAGTTCTACGACCCCTACAGTTGATTCAGCCCCAGTTGTGAGGGACTATCCCGATGTTTTTCCAGCTGACCTTCCGGGTATGGTGCTTGACTTCAGCATTGACTTGTTGCCAGACACTCAGCCTATCTCCATCCCTCCCTATCGCATGGCTCCTCCTGAGTTGAAGGAGTTGAAGGAACGGTTATAGGAATTGCTTGAAAAGGGGTTCATCAGGCCCATTGTATCACCTTGGGGTGCTCCGGTGCTATTTGTGAAAAAGAAGGATGGGACGATGCGGATGTGCATTGATTACAAAGGGTTGAATAAGGTGAGAGTGAAGAACATGTACCCATTTCCTCGTATTGATGATTTGTTTGACAAGTTCCAAGGTGCCAGGGTGTTCTCGAAGATTAAACTTCGTTCGGGCTATCATCAGCTGAAGATTCGGGAGTCGGATATCCCGAAGACTGCTTTCAGGACTAGATATGGTCACTACGAGTTCCTGGTAATATCTTTCGGGCTGACCAATACCCAAGCAGTTTTCATGCACCAGATGCACAGCGTATTTCGGCCTTATCTTGATACCTTCGTTATCGTATTCATTGACGACATTTTGGTATATTCTCGGTCCCGGGAGGACCATGAGCAGCAATTGAGGATCGTACTCCAGACCTTGAGAGAGAAGTTGTATGCCAAATTCTCTAAGTGTGAATTTTGGCTTGATTCGGTGGAATTCTTAGGCCATGTGGTATCTTTTGGATGGGATCAAGGTAGATCCGAAGAAGGTGGAGGCAGTGCAAAGTTGTTCCAGACCGTCTTCATCTACTGAGATCCGCAGTTTCCTTGGTTTGGTTGGGTATTATCACCGTTTTGTGGAGGGATTTTCATCCATTTCAGCACCCATGACTAGATTGACCCAGAAGGGTGCACCTTTTATTTGGACTGAGGAGTGTGAGGAGAGATTTCCGAAGCTCAAGACAGCTCTGACTACAGCTCCAGTGTTAGTACTACCTACCAGTTCGGGGTCCTATACGGTCTATTGTGATGCTTCGAGGATTTGTTTGGGAGCGGTGTTGATGCAGGACGGTAGAGTGATTGCCTACGCGTCTAGACAGTTGAAAGTACATGAGAAAAATTACCATGTCCACGATCTTGAGTTAGCAGCGATTGTTCACGCCCTGAAGATATGGCGTCATTATATATACGGTGTTCCCTGTGAGACATATACGGATCACCGGAGTTTGCAGCACATTTTCAAGCAGAAGGACCTCGATTTGCATTAGAGGAGGTGGTTGGAGTTACTCAAGGATTATGACATCACTATATTATACCATCCGGGAAAAGCCAATGTGGTGGCCGACGCCCTGAGTCGCCAGGCGGAGAGTTTTGGTAACTTGGCATATCTTCGTGCAGTTGAGAGGCCATTAGCCTTGGATGTTCAGTCCTAATCCAGTCAGTTCATGAGGTTGGACCTTTCTGATCCTCACCGGGTATTTGCGTGTGTTGTTGCTCGATCTTCCCTTTATGACAGCAATCGGGAGCGCCAATATGATGATCCTGACCTTCAAGCTCATCGGGACAGAGTTAAGCGGGATGGTGTCAGAGATATGAACATAGATGATGATGGTGTGTTGAGACTGCATGACCGTATTTGTGTGCCTTATGCTGATGGACTTCGGGAGTTGATTCTTGAGGAGGCTCATAGCTCGCGGTACTCCATTAATCCCGGTACCGCGAAGATATATCAGGATCTGAGACAACACTATTGGTGGAGGAAAATGAAAAGGGATATAGTGGAGTTCGTAGCCAGATGCCAAAATTCTCAGCAGGTCAAGTGTGAGCATCAGAGACCGGGAGGATTACTTCAGCAGATGAGGCTTTCAGAGTGGAAGTGGGAGCGGATCACCATGGATTTTGTGGTTGGACTTCCTCGGACTTTGAGGAAGTATGATGATATTTGGGTGATTGTGGACCGGTTGAATAAGTCAGCCCATTTCATTTCAGTATTGACTACATATTCTTCTGAGAGGTTGGCCCAGATCTACGTGCGGGAGATAGTTCGGTTGCACGGTGTGCCTATATCTATTATTTCAGACCGAGGTCCTCAGTTCACCTCGCATTTTTGGAGAGCCTTGCATAGTGAGTTGGATACCCAGATTGATCTCAGTACAGCATTCAACCCTCAGACGGACGGAGAGTCCGAGCGCACGATTCAGATTCTGTAGGATATGCTCCGTGCTTGTGTGATTGATTTTGGAGGATCATGAGATCAGTACTTGCCTCTTGCAGCGTTTGCTTATAATAACAGCTACCAGTTCAGCATTCAGATGGCGCCGTTTGAGGCCTCTTTTGGTAGGCGGTGTCGGTATCTAGTAGGATGGTTTGTGTGAGGACCCATAATGTCATCCTAAGTAATTCCAGCTAATTCTGTGTTCCGAGGCCCCGAAAGCTTCCATTAATCTCACCTCGATATGCATGCACAGCCCGGGCAGGTAGCCTGGGAGCTTCCATGTGAAAATATGATAAAAATGGGATTTTTGAATTGAATAATTGAATAAAGTTGACTTTGGTCAATATTTTTGGTAAACAGACCCGGACCCATGATGTGACGGTCCCGGAGGGTCCGTAGGAAAATATAAGACTTGGGCGTATGCCCGGAATCAAATTCTGAGGTCCCAAGCCCGAGAAATAAATTTTTAAAGAAAATTGTTTTCTGAAAATAATAAAGGAATTTGAAAATGAATAATTTTGTGAAAACATTGTTACCGGGTCCGTATTACGGTTTCGAAGCCCGGAACAGGATTATTATATGTTATTTGTCCTATTTGTGAAATTTGGTGTAAAACAGACTTGATGTGATTGGTTTCGGATCAAAATGAGGAAAATTGGTGTTAATGAACTTTGAGGTTTTTAAAGTATTTGAACTTTGGCTTGAAAGGTGATTTTATGTTCCCGAGGTCCGAATGAAATTCCTAGACCGGGAATAGTTCCGTTGTGTCAGTTATAACTTGTCTGCAAAGTTAGAAGTCGTTCCGAGTTGTGTGGGTCGGTTTGGCGCATCATTATAGAATCCTAGAATTCCAAATTCTTAAGTGTGAATTTTGGCTTGATTCGGTGGCATTCTTAGGCCATGTGGTATCCTCGGATGGGATCAAGGTAGATCCGAAGAAGGTGGAGGCAGTGCAAAGTTGGTCCAGACCGTCTTCAGCTACTGAGATCCGCAGTTTCCTTGGTTTGGCTGGGTATTATCGTCGTTTCGTGCAGGGATTTTCATCCAATTCAGCACTCATGACTAGATTGGGCTAGAAGGGTGCACCTTTTATTTGGACCGAGGAGTGTGAGGAGAGCTTTCAGAAGCTCAAGACAGCTCTGACTACAGCTCTAGTGTTAGTACTACCTACCGGTTCGGGGTCCTATACGGTCTATTCTGATGCTTCGAGGATTGGTTTGGGAGAGGTGTTGATGCAGGACGGTAGAGTGATTGCCTGCGCGTCTAGACAGTTGAAAGTACATGAGAAAAATTACCTTGTTCACGATCTTGAGTTGGCAGCGATTGTTCACGCCCTGAAGATATGGCGTCATTATATATACGGTGTTCCCTGTGAGATATATACGGATCACCGGAGTTTGCAGCACATTTTCAGGCAGAAGGACCTCAATTTGCGTCAGAGGAGGTGGTTGGAGTTACTCAAGGTTTATGACATCACTATATTATACCATCCGGGAAAAACCAATGTGGTGGCCGACGCCCTGAGTCGCCAGGCGGAGAGTTTGGGTAGCTTGGCATATCTTCGTGCAGTTGAGAGTCCTTTAGCCTTAGATGTTCAGTCCTCAGCCAGTCAGTTCACGAGGTTGGACCTTTCTGAGCCTCACCAGGAATTTGCGTGCGTTGTTGCTCAATCGTACCTTTATGACAACATTCGGGAGCGCCAGTATGATGATCCCGACCTTCAGGCTCTTCGGGACAGAGTTAAGCTGGATGGTGTCAGGGATATGACCATAGATGATGATTGTGTGTTGATACTGCAGGACCGTATTTGTGTGCCTGATGTAGATGGACTTCGGGAGTTAATTCTTGAGGAGGCTCATAGCTCGCGGTACTCCATTCATCCCGGTACCACGAAGCTGTATCAGGATCTGAGACAGCACTATTGGTGGAGGAGGATGAAAAGGGATATAGTGGAGTTCGTAGCCAGATGCCACAATTGTCAGCAGGTCATGTGTGAGCAACAGAGACCGGGAGGATTACTTCAGCAGATGAGGCTTCCAGAGTGGAAGTGGGAGCGGATCACCATAGATTTTGTGGTTGGACTTCCTCGGACTTTGAGGAAGTATGATGATATTTGGGTGATTGTGGACCGGTTGACCAAGTCAGCCCATTTCATTC
>ML252083.1:0-15881 GCA_005239495.1 Nicotiana undulata
GAATTCATATATATGGACATATAATTAAGAAAGCCGACAAAATGACATATATAGATGTCGAATGCCCAATTTAACCAAACGAGTTGAATATCAACCTAATAGAATCATGAAAATACTTCAGCTACGATCCCAGTGCCTTTCTCAGTAGGTCTTTCTAGTAATAGAATAGTAAAATACCACATTTGGCGTCTTAGGAATTTCCCAGAATTCGTGCTAAAAGGAAGGACGAAGCTTAGCCTTAACATACCTTTCCAACGAACGTCTGAATGCCGGTAGTTCCTTCAAGAACGTTGTTCCTTACGTCCTAAGCTTTGCAAACACTATATATATGCAGATTATACGCACCTATAAACAATTCATAATTGAGTTTAAATCGCCAGATTTTTCATATGACCCTAACTTGACGAAACGTCCGTAGAACTTTGTAAAAACGATCATAAAAGAGTCCGAAGATGATTACCTTGGAAAACCAAGTACAAAGCTTGAATAAACAACAAGAACAAAAAATTACTATCTTCCAAAAATAGCTCCAAACACAGCTAATAGAAGGGGAAAACGATTGCAAAGCNATTCGCGACCCAGTTTCAGCCCGGACAGTCCGTGGTAAAACAGTCATAACTTCTTACTCCGATGTCGGTTTGATGTGAGGTTTTTTTGATTCCGAACTAGACTTGTAGACCTTCTATTCGGTGGGTTTTTGTTCCCATAACTCTTTATATATTGGGACAAATGATCTGATAGATTTGACCCAAAGTTTAGAAAATTTATTAGAGAAATTTACGATAACTTTTGCCGACCTTTATTTCGCAACTTGATTGACTCCAAAAACTAACATGTGACCCGTGTGATATTATAATACCTCATCAAACATTATTCTTATCATATTAGATACTCTTAGTCTTATCCCACAGGTGCAAGTTAACTTAAACCTTCCGAACGCGCGGGGTGCTACCCGAGTCAATTTTTTAACCACAAACCTTTGTTTAAGGGATTCCTTTGACCTAAAGCTTCAGTTTTATTCCTTGATATTACCACACATTTTCAGTATTATTCTCCCAATGTGCTATACGCAATCATATATACCTTATATAACCACGCCACGTTACGTATATTACGTAAGAGAAGAGAGAAAAAAAATATGTGAAACTTTTGTAGATTCAGTGGAGCGTCATCTGGAGGCAGGGATCTTTTGATAGAAGCCATCTAATCCAACCTTTTCAGTCAGCACTTCAGGTATCTCACCGTGCACCGCCAGCTCCTATTAGCACACCACCAGCACCAATCAGTGCACAACCATTTCAGAGCCACCATGGTGGTTATTAGGGTCGTCAAGGGCAGTTCCAGAGTCATCAGCCACATCAGCAGAGACCTTGTTATTCTTGTGGTGTTCATGGGAACATTGCGAGGTATTGCCCCAGGGCTTCTGGTAGTTCTCAGTATTAGGGTACTCGCGCCATGGTCCCCGCAGCAGGTGCACCCCACCCCCTCAGCCAGCTAGGGGTGGTGGTCATGGTGCTAGAGGTGGAGGTCAGACTCATAGAGGTGGAGGGCAGGCCATGAGAGGTAGAGGTCAGCCCATAGCAGGTAGACCCATAGATGTAGAGGTTGGAGGGGCTCAACCCCAGTGTTATGCTTTTCCTGCTCGTCCTGATGCTGAGGCTTCTGATGCAGTTATTACAGGTACGATTTCAGTTTCCAGCCGAGTGGATTCAGTGTTATTTGATCCGGGTTCTACATACTCCTATGTGTCTTCATATTTTGCCCCTTATTTGAGTATGCCCCGTGATTCCTTGAGTACTGCTGTACATGTGTCTACACCGGTGGGTGATTCTATAGGGGTAGATCGAGTCTACCGTGCTTGCATAGTAGGTATTGGTGGTCTGGGGACTCAGGTTGGTCTGTTGCTTCTTGATATGGTTGACTTTGATGTTATATTGGGGATGGATTGGTTATCCCTCTATTATGCTATCCTGGACTGTCATGCCAAGACAACGACCTTGGCCTTGCCAGGGGTACCTCGTTCGGAGTGGAGGGGGACTCCTAGCCATTATTCTGGTAGAGTTATTTCTTATATGAAGGCTCGGCGCATGGGCGAGAAGGGATGTTTGGCCTATCTGGCCTATGTTCATGATTCTAGTGCCGAGGTTCCTTCCCTGGAGTCTGTGCCCGTAGTTCGTGAGTTTCCAGAGGTATTCCCTGCTTACCTGCCGGGTATGCCACCCGACAGGGATATTGACTTCTGTATTGAGGTAGCTGAGGGCACTCAGCCTATTTCTATTCCGCCGTATCGTATGGCCCCGCCAGAGTTGAAGGAATTGAAGGAGCAATTGCAGGATTACTTGGATAAAGGCTTCATTAGGCCTAGTGGTTCTCCTTGGGGTGCTCCAGTGTTGTTCGTCAAGAAGAAAAATGGCTCAATGAGGATGTGTATTGACTACCGGCAGTTGAATAAGGTTACCATTAAGAACAAGTATCCTTTGCCAATGATTGATGATCTATTTGACTAGCTTTAGGGTGCTACAGTGTTCTCCAAGATAGACTTGAGATCAGGTTACCATCAGCTGAGGATTAGAGCTTCTAATGTCCCTAAGACAACTTTTCGCACTCGTTATGGGCAATATGAGTTTTTGGTAATGTCTTTTGGGTTGACTAATGCCCCACTGCATTCATGGAGTTGATGAACGTGTTCAGGCCTTATTTGGACTCGTTCATTATTGTTTTCATTGATGATATATTGATACACTCTCGCAGCCGAGAGGAGCATGAGAAGCACCTTAGAGTCGTCCTCCAGACTCTGAGAGATCGGCATTTGTACGCCAAGTTTTCTAAGTGCGAGTTTTGGTTGAGTTCTGTGGCATTCTTGGGCCACGTTGTGTCGGCAGAGGGCATTTAGGTGGATCCGAAGAAGGTTTCAGTAGTTAGAGATTGGCCTAGGCCCACTTCAGCTACAGAGATTCGGAGCTTCTTAGGCCTAGCAGGCTATTATCGTCGATTTGTGGAGGGTTTTTCATCTATAGCAGCCCCGATGACCGAGTTGACGCAGAAAGGTGTTCAGTTCAGATTGTCCGAGGAGTGTGAGGCGAGCTTTCAGAAGCTCAAGATAGCCTTGACCACGACACCTGTGTTAGTGTTGCCCACAGGTATAGGACCGTATACTGTGTATTGTGATGCTTCACGGGTTGGGCTTGGTGCAGTGTTGATGCAGGACGGGAAGGTTATAGCCTATGCTTCTCGTTAGTTGAAGATTCATGAGAAGAACTATCAGTCCATGATTTTGAGCTTGTAGTTATTGTTCACGCTTTGAAGATTTGGAGGCACTATCTGAACGGAGTGCCATGTGAGGTGTTCACGGACCATAAGAGCTTGCAGTATCTGTTCAGACAGAAGGAGTTGAGCATGAGGCAGAGGAGATGGTTAGAGTTGCTGAAGGACTATGATATTACTATTCTCCATCATCCGGGGAAGGCCAATGTGGTGGCCGATGCTTTGAGCTGGAAGTCAGTTAGCATGGGTAGTCTTGCCTATTTATCAGTTAGGGAGCGACCTCTTGCCTTGGATGTTCAGGCGTTAGCCAACCGATTTGTGAGGTTGGAGGTTTCTAAGGGTGGCAATGTTTTGGCCCATACCGTCGCTCGTTCTTCATTGTATGACCGTATTCGGGCCAGGCAATATGATGATCGTCATTAATGAGTACTTAGAGATACAGTCCAGCACGGAGGAGCCAAGTAGGTTACGGTTGATGATGAGGGAGTTCTACGGATGCAGGGCCGTATTTGTGTACCCGATGTTGAGGGTACTCGTCAGTTGATACATCAGGAGCCCCAAAGCTCCCGGTATTCCATTCATCCGGGCGCCGCAAAGATGTACCAGGACTTGCGGCAACATTATTGGTGGCGTAGAATGAAGAAGGATATTGCAGCTTATGTAGCTCGGTGCTTGAACTGTCAGCAGGTTAAGTACGAGCACCAAAGACCAGGTGGTTTGATGCAGCAGATTCAGCTTCCTGAGTGAAAGTGGGAGCGTATCACCATGGACTTCGTAGTAGGGCTCCCACAGACGCAGAGGATGTTTGATGCGGTTTCGGTTGTTCTGGATAGGCTGACCAAGTCAGCACACGTCTATCCTATGTCAGTTTCGTATTTAGCAGAGAAGTTGGCAAAGATCTATATGAGAGAGATTTTCAGATTGCATGATGTTCCCCTATCCATTATATCAGACCGAGGTACCTAGTTTACCTCCCATTTCTGGAGAGTATTTCAGTGAGAGTTGGGCACACATATTGAGTTGAGCATAACATTTCATCCTCAGACGGACGGACAGTCCGAGCGTACTATTCAAATTTTGGAGGATATGTTGCGAGCGTGTGTCATCGACTTTGGTTGTTCATGGGATCAGTTCTTGCCTTTAGCGTAGTTTGCCTACAACAACAGCTATTGGTCGAGCACTCAGATGGCTCCGTATGAGGCGTTGTGTGGTAGACGGTGTCGGTCTCAAGATGGATGGTTGGAGCAGGGAGAGGCTAGATTGTTGGGTTGTGAGTTAGTCCAGGATGCCTTGGACAAGATGAAACTTATTCAGGATAGACTTCGTACAGCTCAGTCCAAGCAAAATAGTTATGCGGATCGTAGAGTTCGAGATTTGGCTTTCATGATAGGAGATCAGATGTTTCTTAGAGTGTCGCCTATGAAGGCCGTGATGAGGTTCGGGAAGAAGGGAAAGTTGAGACATAGGTACATTGGTCCATTTGAGATTTTGGACAAGGTAGGAGAGGTGGCCTACAGACTTGCCTTGCCACCGCATTTATCAACCGTACATCCAGTGTTTTATGTATCTATGCTCCGGAGGTATATTGCAGATCCATCTCATGTTCTTGACTTCAGCGGTGTCCAGTTGGACAAGGATCTGACTTACGAGGAGGATCCGGTAGCCATATTAGCTAGGCAAGTTCGTCAGCTGAGATCGAAGAGTTATCCTTCGGTTCGTGTTCAGTGGAGAGGTCAGCCTTCTGAGGCAGCTACTTGGGAGTCCGAGTCTGATATGCGGAGCCGTTATCCCCATCTTTTCTCAGACTCAGGTTCTTTTCTATTTCCGTTCGAGGACGAACGTTTGTTTTAGAGGTGAAGATTGTGATGACCCAAAAGCTCATCCTGTGTACATTTAGCTAAATCTGTGTTCCGAGGCCTCGAAAGCCTCCGTTAATCTCACCTCGATGTGCGTGCGCAGTCCGAGCGCATAGTCGGGAAGCCTTTATGTGAAAAACTTGATAATAAGTTGAATTTATAGTAATTAATTGAATACAGTTGACTTTGGTCAACATTTTTGGTAAATAGACCCGGACCCGTGATTTGACGGTCCCAGAGGGTCCGTAGAAAAATATGGGACTTGGGCGTATGGCCGGAATCGAATTCCGAGGTCCAAAGCCCGAGAAATGAATTTTTTAAAGAAAATTGTTTCTGGAAATAATAAGGACTTTTGAAAATGAAATTTGATTTGAAATCTGTGTTACCGGGCCTGAATTATGGTTCCGGAGCCCGGAACAGGTTTAATATATGTTATATGAATTATCTGTGAAATTTGGTGTAAAACGGACTTGAAATGACGTGATTCGGATCAAATCGGAATAATTAAGCTTTATGAAGTTTTAAGGAAATTTTATGAGTTTTGAGGTTTAATTCATTGATTTTGATGTTATTTCGGTGGTTTTAGTACTTGAATAAGTTCGTATAATGATTTGGGAGTCGTGTGTGTTTCTGGTTTTGAGTCTCGAGGGCTCGGGTGAGTTTCGGGTAGCTAACGGGGTGTAAAAACATGAAAAATCTGGTGTTTTATCTCAGTTGCTGGTGTCCAGGAATTTAACACTATGCGAACGCATTGATAGCCATGTGAATGCATATCACACGTGGGAAGGGGGCTGGGATTACTCTTTGCGAACGCACAGACTTGCTCTCGAACGAACAAGCCAGGGAGCTTAAGCCTATGCGAACACGGCTAGTCCGGTGCGAACGCACTGCATGTTAAGGGTACTGGGGTGGGGAGCCACTTTGTTCTGTGCGAACACGGCTCTGGGCTCACGAACGCATAGGCTTGGGGAGATAAGCCTGTGCGAACGCGGCTCAGTGCACGCGAACGCATAGGGTATTCTGTCTAGGTATTTTTTTTTAAAGTCCAAAACAGACCCATTGCAGGATTATTCCCATTGTTCACCTTCTCCTTCTTCTCCAAACCCCATAGCCGATTTCCAAGCCATCATTCCACCATAGCCACTTAGGTAAGTGATCCTAACACTAATTTCTTTCATTTCCCTTCCCTAAGCACTAGAATCTAGGCCTAAAATCCTAAAATCAAAGTAGAAATTAGGGGTTTTGGGTAGAGATAGGTTTTTGGGAATTTTGGGTAATTCAACCCCAATTTGGAGTCAGATTTCAAAAAAAATTATATATTTGAACTCGTGGGGGTATGGGTAATCGGGTTTTGGTCCGAGCCTCGTGTTTGGACCAAGCGGGCCCGGGGTCGAATTTTTGTATTTTTGGAAGAATGTTAGGAATTGTATATTTAGGCTATGTGATTGTATTAATGAGTCAATATTGATATTATTAAATTGATTATGGTTAGATATTATCGTTTCGGAGTCGGATTCGAAAAGGAAGGCGGTATTAGAGGCTTGAATTTCATTTTTGGACCGAGGTAAGTGTCTTGCCTAACTTCGGTGAGGGAATAGGTATTGTGCCCTATGTGATATGTGTTTTATCATGTCCAATGCATAGGTGAGGTGACGAGTACCTATGCATTGTGTGTCAAGTATGCCCGTGAGTCCGTTTTGCTTAATTATTTGTTATTACCTCAATGATTATTGTGTTATGAAGTAGTTCATTTGGAAAATTGTTTAACTGTGGAGACTACATGATTGAGAATTGTGTTGTGATGTCCTAATGGAGGACCCAATCCTTTAAGTTCTGTACTCGTAAGGAATTGGTTATAGCTGAGACCCTTGCCGGGCAAATGTGTTTGACTTTGGTTGTTATTCCCCGTATCGGGTTGTTGTGAATTGAATTCCGGTAATTTATTTCCTTACCAAGTGTGTGATTTGTTGTTTTTATTACTTGGGTGAGGATGAGAGTAAATCAAGAAGGGTGATGCCGTGCCATTCATTCATATCATTCATTATTTATTTATCGCAATGTGAGGAAGAGAGTAAAGCACGAAGGGTGATGCCGTGCCATTCATTCATATCACTCATTATTTATTTGAGGAAGAGAGTAAAGCACGAAGGGTGATGTCGTGCCATTCATTCATATCATTCCTTTATTTATATTTGCACAGTGAGGAAGAGATTAAAGCACGAAGGGTGATGTCGTGCCATTCATTTCATTTATTATTGCAAACATTTCATGTATACTTACCTTTTGCATAGTGAGGACGAGAGTAAAGCACGAAGGGTGATGTCGTGCCATTTATTTATCTATTTATTTATTGTATTCAACGTCTCATTTTGCTAATGACCTATTGCCCCCTCACTTGTCCCCGTATTCCTTACTTATCTGTTAAATAATTGTCACTTCCTTGCTATATTTTTGGTAGAACTGTACAGGTAGATTATCGTCGTCGTGTCTAGCCTCGCCACTACTTCTGCTGGGGTTAGGCTCGGCACTTTCTCAGTACATGGGGTCGGTTGTACTAATGCTACACCTGCACTTCTCTATGTTGTGCAGATCCCGCAGCCGGACCCGGTGGACACTGATTGAGGGAGCATCCTTCAGTCCACTTCGGAGATTACAAGGTAGACCCGCAGACGTTGGTGGGACTTGGCGTCTCCTCCATCCTTATATTTCTATTATGTCTTATTTTTCCTAGTTCTAAGACAGTTTATGTATTATTTCTTCAGACTTTATATTTAGTAATTCCTTAGTCAGTTCGTGAGTTAGTGACTCCAGGTGTTGGGATATTGCAAACGAATTGTGTTATTGGTGTTTTAAGTTATTTTCAGAATTTATCTTCTTCCGCATTTGAAAAAAAAAGAATATTAGATGCTTTACTCATTCCTGTATTTTTATGTTAGTACGTAAATGATATTATCTACGTTGGCTTGTCTAGCGGGTTCAGCGTTTGACGCAGTAGTGGCCCAAAGGTGGGATTTCGGGTCGTGACACTTAATTACATCAGCCGGTTCATAGCACAATCTACAGTCATTTGTGATTCGATTTTCAAAATGCTAAAGAAGGACGCCACAACTAAGTGGACCGTGGATTGTCAAAAAGCTTTCGATAGAATCAAGGTGTATTTGTCAACACCGCCGGTCTTGGTACCGCCCGAGCCAGGTAGACCTCTGTTACTCTACCTTGCCGTACTAGATGGGGCTTTCAGTTCCGTTCTCGGACAACATGATGAAACCGGAAGAAAGGAGCAAGCCATTTACTATCTCAGCAAGAAGTTCACTCTGTACGAGGCCCGGTATTCTTTATTGGAACTTACTTGCTGTGCTTTGACCTGGGTCGCGCATAAGATGAGGCATTACTTCTGTGCCTACGCAACATATCTCATATCCAGGATGGATCCACTAAAGTACATCTTTCAGAAGCCTATGCCCACTGGCAAGCTGGCCAAGTGGCAAATCCTTCTGAGCGAGTTCGACATTATCTATGTAACTCAAAAAGCAGTCAAAGGGCAGGCATTAGCAGACCATCTCGCCGAGAATCCTATGGACAGAGAATACGAACCCATGAAAACGTATTTTCCTGATAAAGAGGTATCGTTCGTATGAGAAGACATTGCAGAATCCTACGATGATTGGAGGATGTTCTTTGACGGAGCTGCAAACTTCAAGGGAGTTGGTATTGGAGCAGTCCTGGTATCAGAGATCGGTCATCATTATCCAGTATCCGCCAAACTCAAGTTTCCCTGCACCAACAACATGGCTGAATATGAGGCCTGTATCTTAGGGTGATCATCCTCACATTCGCAGATCCTTTTGCGCAGATGGTTGAACTTATCTCGTGCTTCAGCCCTTTCATCTATAACCCTGTGACCTTGAACGAACCCCGGCTCGCTTTGGCCACCCAGATCCTCTTCTAACCAACCAAGATAGAAAGGAGTAAAACCAGCATGATACTTGTCTGGCTCGATGGTGTCTTTCTCAAGCATAATATTGCAGTGCCATAGGTGCTGAGCTTGGCACTTGTGAGAGCTGTCATCATTTTGAAAATCTTCTCGAAGATGGCTCATTTTCTCGACCCTAGGTATGACTTTCTTCCTACCCGCTTGCCTCATAACTCAGAGAGGGACGTAAGGGTATGTCCCCCTTAGACCAATCAGTATCAGGAACGAAGCATCTCGGGATTGAATGATGAACTCATCTGTCGGAAACAACTCAAACATCCATTGAACCTGTTCTTCAGTGAGGTTACCAAAGAGCTCAAACCATCCTTCGGCGTTCTCAGGCTGAGCAAACATGTCGGGAATATAATTCATCCGCTTCGGGTGATGCAAAGAGATGTGGTCATCCCAAATTCTTCGATGAATGTCTTGTCGGTATTTTCCTCTTTGGAGGTGTTCCATGAGCCAAAGTTGAAGTAACAAATTGCAACCTTCGAAATGCCTTGCTACTTGTTGACACATTTCCAAGGCCCGATATATGTCTGCAATGATCATGGGCACAATGCTGAAGTTTTTCCCATCTACCCCTTCCATTATGGTCTTAGTCACCATGGTCAGTATGGTAAGGATTCTCTCCTTCTTCATTGGGAACACGATCAAACCCAAAAAGCAAACCATAAATACGAACACTCGGCGATGGATGTGTCCTAGTGAGGTGATATCAAATTCGTCATGGTAGGTATGGTATGATTTGCTGTGGCCATACCTTTCGTACAAATAGTCAAAAGCAATTTATGAATCCTTCAGACATACCAATTCCGCATTCTTCTTCAGACCCATCATCTTAAGGAAACCCTTGCATGTGCGGTTCTCAGGCATCAGCAACCCCGGAGTCTCCCACACTAAGTTGGCCAGCCCTCCTATCTCTTCTATCAAAGGCGTCATTTCAATGTTCCCAAAGTGGAACACGGATCTCTCGCAATCCCAAAACAGAGTAGCATCCTCTATTATCATTTTGTTAGGCTGGATTTCTAGGAGAGATGGTAGGTTGCCCAGGTGTTTTATGACGATAGCTTTGTCGCTAGAATGTAGGTCCTCCCACTAACTCAGCAGTCTTGGGTGGATATTAGAGACCATGCCGAATCATGGGACCTCGTGCCTCATTTTTTCTGCAAAGCAAATAAGGTTAGGCCCTTACCCCCACCAGACTCGACTATTTAACATCAATAATTAGCAGGAAGCATTTAGTTCTCCAAATAAATGCACAGAACGTGAGGATGTCTGTTTGGGTTTAGGGAAACCCAGTGGACTTTTGGATAAGGTTATCTTAAAAGCTATCGTGCGGACGACACTTTAGCTTGGCTAAGTTTGACCATGATGCATGCAGAAATACAACAGAGTAAGGTTTCTATGGGGTTTTAGACTGGTACCCTTGAGCGGAAAACTCAAGGGGGAAGGCACGGAACCGTCGACTGCACCGCTGATCGACTAGTTTTGCCGCAATTAAGCCTTTTCGAATTTAGGGGTAATAATGTAGGAAGAGCGTAACCACTCATCAAGCGTTGCTATAGTATTTTGTTTTGCACGAGTGGAGTATGAATGTTGAGCATGATTATGAAAGAATAAGCATTTAAACAGATTGTCATGTATTTGCACGTTAAGGAAAGCGGTAAATACAACAATTATGATTTAAAGCAGTTACAAAGGAAAACAAGGAGACATGTCAATTTCGTTTTTGTGAAATAAATACCTGAAAAAGTAAACAATTAATTGCACGTAGCAGGGAAGAGGAAAGGGTGCAAGTATTAAACAAATAAAGGTACAAATTCATGAAACGATTTGTAATGGTAAAAGCCTAGGATCCCCAGCGGAGTCGCCATGCTGTCGCGCCCCGCTTTTTCCCCTCGCGGAGAGATCGGGTGCAGGACATTTGGGTCGAGGCAACTCTTTCCTTTTGGGAAAGGGGGTTTGTATAATTTGGAGAGTCGCCACCTAACGATTTTAACGGTGCGTTAGGGCACCTAGGGGTTCATTTACAACTACGTTACTAACCAGAGATAGGGTAATGACTTGAAATTATCCCAAGGGGAAGGTGTTAGGCACCCCTAAGGATCCACAAGTGTGGTTTCGGCCAAATAGTTTTCGTGAATTTGTACAGTTAGCAAATAACAAGTAAGAGGGGCTTTCAAATATTAAGCAAGCAAGTGTTTGGGAAAACAGTTATAAAATTACCAAGTTTTGAAAAGAAGTATAATATAACATTTAAAGGAAAAGTATCCTAGGTTTAAAATAATATGGATCACATCAATTCAATACCCTATAAACACTCCTCGAAGAGGGGCTACACGTGGTATTAGCGCATCAGTCATCATATCAATATTCTACCCTTTCCCACCCCGTGAAGCTAAATAAAGCGCGTGTTGGTCACGAACTCTATTGCGTGCTATTACCCGTACCATCCTATCAGTGCCGAAGGAGGTTAGGACTACTATCCTAAATGGGAGGTACTAGGCTGACCCATAGGTTTAAAGGTAAAATTCTAAAGCGACAAATAAGAACATTTAGGACTGCAGCAAATGGGAAAACACATAGGAGCATACAAGAGGCTCAAGTTTACCTCCACAGGTTATGCACATAATTAGCATGACTCAAACACATATAAGGGCAGTATTAATTGAGATCCTAAGACATGGTGTCTAGATGAATTCAAAGGATAAATATGCAGTTTGTTAGTGCTTGAAATTCCTAATCAGTTTGCCTACTGATTGAAGGAGACTGTTAACATTAGGCAACACACATAAAAGAGGCAGATTTCTAGTTTTTAAGGTTTTATCACCCTAGGCTTGCCTAGGTGTGGGACAGTATATAGTAATTACCAGAATCATTAAAGAAATTATTGTAAATTTTTACCTAAACATGTTGTTCTAGGTTATTCACAACACAGAAATTATTACCAGTTGTTTTTAGAGAAAACTGAATGCGGTTGTTTATACCTTTTAAACATCAGTAATTATGCTAAGTGTAGTTGAGTGATTAGAACCCTATAACATGGTATCTAATGCACAGGTAGAGATGCACACACAGAATTCCTAGACATGGTTTCTAAATGCAGAATAATGCATATGGAGGACCCTTAAACAGGATTTCTAAATGCGCATTAGCCACAACATTAATCATAATTTAAGAAGATACTGAATATGACTAGTTCATTAGCATAATTTCTATCTTAAAACGGGATTTCGAAGTGTCAACCCCTTACATATAGTTTCAGAAAAATGCCAAACAACTAGTTCATTAATGTTGTTTAGCCCTAAAACGGTATTTCCTTGCATCAATATTGCAGTGATAATAGAGAATACCATTTATTAGCAGGATTTTTCTAAGTAAAGTGAGCATGCTAAAATAGGGGGTATGAAACCTAAGAGGCAGGATCTCTAATGCATGAACATATGAACCTACACAGGATCTCTATTAGATAGATAGGAAATAAAAGCCTAAGCATGGTTTCTACCCTTGTAATAGCTAAGCATGCATAGTTACCCCTCCCGTTTTCACTATCCAACCCCCATGAGTTGTTTACTAATTATTACAGGCCAAGAATTATGAATTACATCACCAAATAGAAAATAAGAAGTTATTCTATAGGGAGCCTTCACTTAGGCCCAAATCCTCCATACCTTATGCCATATGGTATTTCATAGCCTTTTCATAGCCCGGGTGTGTCAAAGTTCCCTAAGGACCTCAAGGGGCTCCCGGGCAATGCTCACACCCGGACATGGTAGCCAGGTTTTGAACATGTGCAGTGTGGAAGTACCAGCCTCAGAGTGTCAGAGTTTAGAGGGAGCTCAGGGTCCCAAAGCAGTGCTCACACTGAGGGGGATGAACTTAAGGGTCTAGGAATAGAGTGAAGTGCAGGAGATAATTTTAAAACGGTTTTGACAAAATAGTGTTGAAAGAGACTGTAACGACCCGACCAGTCATTTTGCGTATTAGGATCCCGTTCCCTTAAATGAAACCTTCCATAGCGGCTATTCATGCTTTATGACTCGCGGGGTCGGGTGGATCAGGATTCAGGAATGGTTTGAGTGATTTAGGAACACCTGGTTCTTTAAGGTGGGCCTATTTGGCCAAGTTTGACTTCGGTCAATATATTGAGCAAACGACCTCAGAATCGAGTTCTGACAGCTCAAGTAGCTCCGAATGACGATTTCGGACTTGGGCGTATGTTCCGCTCGGGTTTTCAATGACCCAGGAGCATTTCGGCGCCCGAAATGGAAATCAGGATTTCCTTATGTTTGAAATTTGGTTTGGGACGTGATTTTATTCTATCGAGGTCCGAATGGAATTCCAGGATCGTGAATAGTTTCGTATGGTCATTTATGACTTGTTTGCAAAATTTGAAGTCATTCCGAGTTGTATAGAGAAGTTAGGCGCATTATTATAGAAATCTAGAGTTTGAAAGTCTTAATTTATGAATTCAGGGGTTTTGGGATGTGATTTTGAGTTTTAGCGTTGTTTTGAGTGTTGCGTGGGTTCGAGCAAGTCTGTACAATTATTTGAGACTTGTTGGTATACTTGGAAGGGGGATCGGGTGGAACCAGGTGCCTCCCAGACCCCGCACGAGGCCAAAAACCAACTAAAAACACTGCTGGTGCAGCTGTAGCTGGTGTGACCGCAGGTGCGGTAGCCCAGCCGCAGGTGCGGGACCGCTCCTACGGTCCCATCCTCGCAGGTGCGCAACTTCTGCAGGAGCGGGACCGCAGGTGTGGCACCCAACTCCGCAGGTGCGAACCCAGCTCCCCCGGCCATTTCCCCGCAGGTGCGGCCATTTCCTCACAGGTGCGGTCCCAGGGTCGCAGGTGCGGAAACCCCTGTAGCCAGCCTGTATTTAAATGCCAAAACACAGATTTCCTTCATCTCTTTCTCACTCAACCTCCATTAAAGAGCTCTCAAGCTTGGGGAAAACCTACCCATGACCAAGTCCTCCAAAGGTAAGTAATTTCACTATATTCTACTAGTTGTGAATTGTCAAGGGAATTAACTACTAAATCTTAGAAAAATCTAGGTTTTGAGTAGTAAATGGGATTTTTGGGAATTTGGTGAAATATTCAATTCTTGTTATGAATTCAAGTGTAAATCACATAATCATGATCCTTAGGCATCGAGTAAGTGATTCCTTCGAGAATTTTCGAAATCCGAGCGCGTGGGCCCGGGGTTGAAATTCCAAAATCCTTCAAGAATGCCTAATTTTTGGTTTATTGGTTGATTCTTCTTCTTTGAACTTAAATTTATTCAATTATGCTACATTTGGCTAGTTGTGAGCCGTCGAGGGTAGACTTCGGAGATTGCGGGCGCATCCTTGATTCGAGGAGTGATTTCGTCACGAGGTGAGTCTCATTTCCAACCTCGTAAGGGGGAAACGTCCCCATAGGTTCCTTATTTGTTATGTGTACATGTTGTGGGGGCCGCATACGTACCAAGTGACGAGAGTCCGTACGTGGTGACTATATTCACGAGCATGCCTCTATGTTCCTTATTTGTACCTTGTATGTATTGCAAGTTGTGATTGTTGTTGAGATGGCATGGAAAGGTGAAATATTATGATTTCAATCCCAGTTGGCTACAACGGTATTGGCACGGTCCTGTTGGGTTCACTGTTGAGTCGGTACACATATAAACCTATATATATGAATATGCATTTATCATTATCGATTCAGCACACGAGTCGCAGGTAAGATTCACGACCGTGGGTAGCTTATCATTATCTAGTCAGCACACGAGTCGCAAGTAAGATTTTCGATTGTGGGTAGATTATCATTATCGAGTCAGCACACGAGTCGCAGGTAAGATTCGCGATCGTGGGGAGCTTTGCATTATCGAGTAAGAACACGAGTGGCAGGTAAAATTTGCGATCGTGGGGAGTTTTGCATTATCGAGTCAGCACACGAGTCGCAGGTAAGATTCGCGATCGTGGGGAGCTTTGCATTATCGAGTAAGAACACGAGTGGCAGGTAAAATTTGCGATCGTGGGGAGTTTTGCATTATCGAGTCAGCACACGAGTCGCAGGTAAGATTCGCGACCGTGGGTAGCTTATCATTATCGAGCCAGCACACGAGTCGCAGGTAAGATTCGCGATCGTGGGGAGCTTTGCATTATCGAGTCAGCACACGAGTCGCAGGTAAGATTCGCGATCGTGGGGAGCTTTGCATTATCAAGTCAGCACACGAGTCGCAGGTGAGATTCGCGATCGTGGGGAGCTTTTCATTATTGAGTCAGCACACGAGTCGCAGGTATGATTCGCGATCGTGGGTAGCTTATGACCCCAATCCTTATGACCACCTTTATGACTCCGGCCGGTTGTCTTGTTCTGGTATTGTTATATCACTTGAGTCTGAGTCGCATATAGTGGGATTGACAGGTTTTGTGTAAATGGAGGTTTGGCATTTGGAGTTTATTTTCAGCTGTTAGTGGGATTACATTATTTGCTTATGTACTTGTTGATTTCTGCTTCACAAGCCTACTGTTTTAGCCACATCTCTTTTTATATTATATTGTTGGACCATAGTGAGTATCTAGTCGACCTCTCATCACTACCCCTTCGAGTATAGACGGGATACTCACTGGGTACATATTTATTTATGTACTCATGTTGCACTTCTTCTTCTTCTTCTTCTGTACTTGACTGTACAGGTCCGAAGGCTGGTGCTAGATACTGATCGGTGTGATAAGACTTCACGGTGAGCTGCTCTTCCTGGCGACCTCCTAGAAGCACCCTGAAGTTCCTTTGTTA
>ML252084.1:0-65820 GCA_005239495.1 Nicotiana undulata
TTTACACCCCCAGTGAGCGCACAGTTATTGA
This sequence comes from Nicotiana undulata, assembly GCA_005239495.1. Classification (NCBI taxonomy): domain Eukaryota; kingdom Viridiplantae; phylum Streptophyta; class Magnoliopsida; order Solanales; family Solanaceae; genus Nicotiana; species Nicotiana undulata. Next base: position 32 of record ML252084.1, read on the forward strand.
GGGATGGATTTCCCTGGATATGGATTTGTCCGCGATATGAGATACAAAGGGATGGATTTCCCTGACACAGATACTGTTTATGAGATATGGAGGGATGGATTTCCCTGGATATGGATTTGTCCGCGATATGAGATACAAAGGGATGGATTTCCCTGACACAGATACTGTTTATGAGATATGGAGGGATGGATTTCCCTGGATATGGATTTGTCCGCGATATGAGATACAAAGGGATGGATTTCCCTGACACAGATACTGTTTATGAGATATGGAGGGATGGATTTCCCTGGTACAGATTATGGATGAGTATGATATCTCGGAGATGGATTTCTCCGAAAGGCTGAATTGGCCTGCTCCCTCGGTACTTAGTGACTGAGTCACCACGTCGTACATGTTACGGGATTGATTTCCCTGGGCCAATGGCCAACCATGTGTACCGAGAGGACCACTTGTGAGAGCTGCATACTACATACATGGCATTTATTTGTTATTCCCGGATTTTTACTAAGTTTTCCAGGGTCATTTACATAACATGATTGTCACTGATATTCTCGGTTATTTCTGGAATTTTCATTATTTGCACTGTTTATTTACGGAGGTCGAGTTCGTCACTACCTCCTCAGACCGTAGGTTGTTTTTGTTACTTACCTGCACACTGTGTGTGCAGATCCAGGTGCACCGAGATTTGACGCGGAGCGGTGATAGCAGCCATTCTCTCAGAGTCGACGAGGTAGCAGCTGGCGTTCGCTGTCCCGTCCCTCTTTTCCCTATTTTTCCTCCTGTATNCATGACTGCGTGACTCCAGATCCTAGATTGATTGTTGGAGCCTATCTTCTTCTATTAGACTGTTTTAAATGATAAAAATTTCCGTATTTCTATGAGTTGAGCCAATAATGAGTAAATTTCTCTAGTAAATGAATTGAGTATTGTTGTAGCGGTTGGCTAGCCTGGTTCCACGACAGGCGCCATCACAACCCAGAAACGGGTCATGACATATATATATATATATATATATATATATATACTATACTATACTATACTATATATGTGGCCTAAGTGGGCCAGACCTATTTTTTTTATTTTTTTTTATCTAAGGCAATTTCTTGTAAATTATATTATATAATTGTGAATTAAATTTTTTAATTTAAATTTAAACACGAAAATATTGTAAAGACTTATTCAAAGGAATGCGTTATAATTTTTATTATTATGGCATTAACAATATATGACAATATCTTTCTTAGTCTTCCTCCCCTCCCCCATTGAAATGAGCACAACAAGGTGCTAATACCACCATTGAGAAGAAAAAAACTAATCAAGATGTGCCAAAATACATGTAACATATTAATTTACATTGTATCTCTTACAAATTTCATAAATTTTTCAAGGTCCGGAGGAATTTCTATTGGTGGTGGCGGAAAAGAAGCTTGTTCATCACCACTTCCAGGCGAAGAAGTATCCTCCGCAAGTTCAGCTAGCATTTCTTCATAAGCTTCGTCTACCTCTGGTTGTGATTCAACAATTCCAAAGTTTCTTCGTTCCGAACGGATCCAATCTCTAAAAAGTACTGATTTTTCCAAGCTCTCCCTCATAAACGCTGTATAATCACCGAGTTGACGTCTTGCTTGACCGAAAGCGCTCTTTGATGCCACTGTTGAATCTTGAATAGTTAAGGTGTCTCGAGTCATCCTTTAAAGAATTGGAAAGTGTTTTTCTTTGTCCTTCCACCATTCCAAAACATTAAAGGAGTCGCCGGGATTCGCTTCCTCAATTCCTTGTGACAAATAAACTTCAAGCTCATTTAGTTGTGAACAATCACTAGTATTGGAACATTAAGAACCCCTGAACCCCGCCCAAGCACTAAGTGCTCTTACTCCCGCAGTTCTTTTAGATGATTGAGAACTAGAAGAAGTAGGAGTTGGAACATCTGGTCTAGCATGATCTAATACAATTTGATAAGCACTATAAATAGTTTGAGCATTTATTTTAATTGAGGCTATTGCTTCCATAAGTGTAGACAATTCCTCATCTTCAAGTGCTAAACCATTATAAACAGTTTCATACCAAAATTGAAGACCTCCTAATTTCATAGTAGGATTTAACAAGGCAGCAATACCATAAATATTTTTCTCATAGCATCAATAACAAGTTGATAAATTACCCCAACCTCTAAAAAATGAGTAAACAAATTTGCAAGTTCTGCAATATAAACTAAATAATTAGAAATAGTAGGATAATATTGCCAAAAAAATTCATTTGTAGAAATATGAAATTTTTCTAAAAATATCTACAAGCATTTTAACATTAGTCCAATCCTGTTTGTAAGGTGCTCATCATCATCAGTTACACGAGCATTAAACGTTGAGTGTATGAGGTTTCTATATTCATATGCAATAACTAAACTTTCATACATGTAATTCAATCTAGTTGGATAAAGTTTAGGAACCTTTCTTTCTCTTAGGCCAAATTCATCGCATCTTTTAAAATATTCTCTAAGTCTACTTCTACGGTTTGAATAAAAAAGCCAGTTAAGAGCCATTTTAACCTTTTCAATTTCAACATTTAAAATTCTCATACCATCACCGACGTAAATTAATTATTCTATAAGCAATAATGCGCTTTTGCATTATCCAATCCTCATCAATCCAATGACTGGCAATAGTAAGACAATCACAGTCATTACCACTTCTACCAGTATCAGTAGTAATAGCAACACGACAATTTATATGAGTAAATAAATATCGCAAATATTGTTCCTATTCATGTTTATATTTATAAATATCGCTCTTTACGGTTGTGCGAGGCCATCCTTTATAAGTAGGATTAAAAACTTTTCTAATATAATGCACAAAGTGAGGGTTAGAAGGAAAACTATAGGGTAAGCACATAAAAGTAGCCATTTTTGCCAATTCTTCACGATCTTTTCTTGGATCATAATATAAAATACCACCAGTAACAATGTTAATTTCAGGTTAAAATTGATTTGACCCGGTATTAAGGTCAACCTTACTAGGTATACTTGTCCCCTCGGCCACAACTTTCATTTGAAGAAATTTGACTTTATCTTTAGGGTGTATCAATATATGTCTAGACAAACTCCCCCCCCCCTCCCCGACCTCCAACAAATTTAAAAGATAACTCTTTACCACAAGTTTTACACTTAGCCCTATTTTTTTCTCTTAGTTGAATAAAAAATGGCCAAACAAGAGATGTTTCACTCAGTTTAGAAGGAAGTCTAGAAAAAGTAGGGGTAGTAACATGAGGGTCAGGCATGGCATCATTTGTGTTATTATCAGTTGGGTTAACTTCAACAAAAGGACTAGTGGGTGTATCGTCATCCGGTCGCATTTCATCAAAATCTATATTTTCATCATCATTTTCATCAATAGTTGGATTACCATAAAGAACATTCATATATTCATGGTTTAGTTGTTCACCTGGTGCAATATCATGGTAAAATTCATTATCGGTGAATTGTAATAAAGTATTATCGCTATCAAGAATAGCAGGTATAGGATGGATAACAGTTTTGGGTCGGGGAGCCGGAGGAAGTGGAGGAGGAACAACTTGGTCACTAGATTCACCAATTTTAGATTTTTTCTTACTTTTACTAAATATTTTTCAAAGAATAGGCCATGTAAATTATAATTATACAAAGTAAAACAAACAGAACTATAATATTAAAACTTAAGAGTTGGAACGAATTTACCGAATTGACGAACAACTTGTTGAAAATTAAATATCGTTGAAGACTTGAATACTTCAATACACCAACTTCACAAATTTTCACAAATTGCAACAATAAAGTAAACAATTATAGAAAAAAATTAGAGAGAGATTGATGATTTGATGAGAAAAATGAAAGAATGAGGGGGTATTTATCTTTGAACAGTAAAGAGAGAAACAAATAAAAAAAGGGTCCGACCCTCCTCAGTATCACCTGGAAAGAGGCCGTTGATTGGAATAGAAAATTTCGGAATTGAAAATAGGGAAAAAGTGTAATTATAAGAAGTTTGAGGTTAAAACAAAGTTGGGGGAGTTAAATGGCTATTTTAGAAATATCAAACGGCTATTTTTTGCAGGACAACGACCATTTTTTAAACTTTAACAACAACTAGAAAAAAATCTGGATTAATTTTTTTTTTAAAATAGCCGTTGGGCCCGTTTAAGCCCGTTTAGGACCGGTCGAACTGGCCCACTTAGCAGCCGGTCCCGGGCCCAAACTGCCCTGGGCTCGCGGGCCTTTTTCAACGTGCCGACCCACTTAGCAGCCCACTCCCACCTGGTCCCGGGCTTAAATGGTTAGGCCCGTTTAGGCCCATTAACCATTTGGACTCGCGGGTCTGGCCGGGGCCCGGGCTTAACCGGCCAACATGCCACCCTTACATATACACGAGGCAATACCTCAGCGGTGATTCTTATTATATACGAGGCGATATCTCGTTGTAATTCTTGTTGTTGTGATTCTCCTTATTTTTTGTGTGTGTCAGTTATTGTCTGAATATGATTATTTTGGTTCTCTTTAACTGATTTCCTCATGTTATTCTTGTGCTTAATGTTTCAATATTTGTTCTTGCGATCAACTGTTCCGTATCAGTTATTTCTCTGCTTTTCATTATTTACCCTTATTACCTTTTTATATTGTTTTATTTACATCCGAGTAGGTGTCTTGACCTAGCCTGGTCATTACTCTATCGAGGTTAGGCTTGATACTTACTGAGTACCGTTGTGGTGTACTCATACTACGCTTCTGCACATTTTATGCAAATCCAGGTACGTCTGCTTGTGCCGGTCGTTAGTGATCATCTGCTAGCTGCTTTACGGAGACTTCAAGGTATGCCTACTCGGCGTCCGTAGGTGTCGGAGTGACCTTCTTTTACTTTTACTACTGTTGTATTTTCCATTCAGACAATGATGTACTAGCCACTTTAGCTTACTCTGTAGAACTTATGGCTCTGTTCCACCATTCTTGGGGAGTGTATTGTTAATATTTTGTTTTCCGAAAGTTTGTATTAGTTCTTATACTAGTTTTAATATTTTGTTAATTATATTTGTTCAGTTGTATCAAATATTAGGCTACATCCCACTGAGGAAATTTGGGGCCGTGACAAAATCAGTACTGCGCGTCACTCTAGGTTACTAAAGTAAATTCCCAAAAGCGTCCTACAGGATGCTGCACAATTATCCGATACCTCTGGTAAGAACAATATATGTTGCTTCTGAAATCGGTCCAGGAAGTCCGACATAGCTTTGTGCTTCCTTGTTGTCTTTTGAAGATATTTTCCATCCGCTTTTAAGTTTTTAAGATCTAGTATGTGCTTTAATAAAGTCACCTGTAAATTCTGCAAAAGAACTTATTGAGTGAATATCAAGTAAATGCTCTCTTTTGGAGTGTTTTCGACCAGCAACAATTAAATTTCTTGTTTTGTCAAGTTATTTCCTTTGGTTCCGGTAATATAGGCTATGGCATGGTTCGGAGGGTCAAATGTTCTATCATATTTGGGAATAGGAAGGGGGCCACCTCCGGCTTCCAAGTTTGTTAAGAGTAGCTTTCTAAGTATAACCCTTTGAGCCCCTGTTATTCGATCAATATGCTCCTTCTACTCCTTGATTTATTTTATCAAACTTTCCTATAAAGATAAAATACAACTTTGCAATTTCGAAGTACCAATAGTATTGATACCTTGCCCAATGTTACCGGTTTCCATGCCTCATAATATTAATCCCAAGTCTCCGGTAAATTCGAAACTCCTATCCTTGGTGTGCCATTCGCTTTTCCAACTCCTTGCTGTGCCATTCTCTTTTCCTTAGCCGGTTCTATCCTGGGTGATACAAGTGATTTGGTATTCGTGTTCCTAATCAAAGCCAGTATAGTATAGTTGTACTGATCTGTTGGTTTTAAGCCTTTTACTAGGTTATAAATTCACCCAAGTCAGGTTGACTCCCTCCGACCTCTTTGTTTGCATTCATTTGTGGTGTGCATCTCTTGAAAGTTGAATGTCGCGGTGAATTTCGCTGAGATTGATGCGGGCTTCGTGATGGTGACCTACTTTGATCTCCAGTCATGATGCGTCACTAATAACAAATAGAAAATGAATAAAAGATTCAGAAAATCTTTGGAACAATTATAGTAGAAATGACGTGGGGTAGCCACTATTTAAGGTGATATTTATCTTTTATCCAGCAATTCTAATGTTTAGCAAAAATAAATACTACTTTATTAAAATTAATACGAGGAGACATTTTTACTATTTCGTCTATTACTTTTCTTCCCAAACCCCCGCTTCTCCTAAATTCTCCTGTGTTTTGAGGGAAAAACACGAAACATTCATAGATTAAATTACTATATCTTTCTCTTTTGCTTTTTTGACGTAAGATGGAGAATGTAAATATTGGAACTTTTTAGGCTTCCGGATCATCAGCTCCTTGAAAAATTCGAATAGACAAGGAACTGAGTTTTTGTAATCACCCTTTGGAAATACTCGAGCACAGTCTCTGTCTCAGTGCTATTTTTATCAATAAAACTCATTATGTTTACTATTGAAAAAGATATTGTGGCAGGACTCACATTTTATCAAGACAACGTACGTATTTTCTCTGGAATGAATGTATTTTCTCTCAAGTTCGATACCCACTTTTAGGAGAATTTAGGACAATAGGTCCTGAACTTACAGTTACAAGTTCAAAAGTTAAGGACAATAGGTCCTGAAGTTTGAGCTCCAAGTTCAAAAGTTAAGGATAATAGGTCCTTAACTTTGAATTCCAAGTTCAAAAGTTAAGGACACTTGGTCCTTAACTTTGAGTTACAAGTTAAAAAGTTAAGGACACTTGATCCCGAACTTCAAGTTTCAAGTTCAAAAGTTAAGGACACTTGGTCCTTAACTTTGAGTTCCAAGTTCAAAAGTTAAGGACACTTGGTCCTGAACTTTGACTTACAAGTTTAAAAGTTAAGGACACTTGGTCCTTAACTTCGAATTCAGAGTTCAAAAGTTAAGGACACTTGGTCCTGAACTTTGACTTACAAGTTTAAAAGTTAAGGACACTTGGTCCTTAACTTCGAATTCAGAGTTCAAAAGTTAAGGACACTTGGTCCTGAACTTAGACTAACAAGTTCAAAAGTTAAGGACATGCAGTCCTTAACTTACAGTTACAAGATCAAAAGTTAAGGACAATAGGTCCTTAACTTTGACTTACAAGTTCAAAAGTTAAGGACGCTTGGTCCTGAAGTTTGAGTTCCAAGTTCAAAAGTTAAGGACATGTAGTCCTGAAGTCCCAAAGTTAAGTTCAAAAGTTAAGGACATGTAGACCTGAAGTCCTGAAGTTAAGTTCAAAAGTTAAGGACATGAGTAGAAGGGTATTTTCGTTCGGGCAGTTAAAGTTTATTAAAGCAGTGGCTAAAGACTAAATATATTTTAATCACTGGCTTAAAAGTAAATACATGTGTTATTAGTGGCTAACCGTGCACTTCCCCCACAATTATACAATTGCGTGGGCCCGACGGTAGGCCTCAAATTATATAACCTAAAATTCGTTTAATAGGAATAACAATTATATTTATATGGTTAGTGTTTACCCTAAAATTTGGATAACAATCACTACTAAAAAATCAGGTTTTAGCGACGGACAAATTTTGTAGCTAAACAGAAAAATTCATCGCTAATCTCATTTAGCGACGGATTAGCAACAAATTATCAAGAAATTCTGCTAGCTACGAGCGTTTTAGCGACATATTAGTGATGGCGTTCTAGCTAATTCAAGTTTTTTTTGTAGTGAATTAAACTTATATTGTGGTTTTAAGGATATGTGATTTCGCTCAATACCAATTGAAAAATATAAAATTAAATAACAGAATCTCTTCGAATGATGATGCTTACAAATGATTAGAACTCCTCTTTATATAGTAGATAATTCTAATTATGGTATAACTCTAATTACAGAAGAAAATCGTATAATTAGCCAATTAACCGCTTCTGATTTGATCCGTTCTGAGATTTATGCCATGATCCTTGACCAATCACGGATATATCGCTCTTCCGTTACTAAGTTATTACCGATGTTACTCGGAGTCTGTCTCCCTTGGCTTTGATTGATACCGACCTCGACCTCGACCTCGACCTCGAAAGGGATTTCAATCTCGAACTCAATACCTCAGCTCTTCGATGCAACATTCCAGTCTCGATCAAATAGTAAAATCGGGTGGCCCTGATTTCTACCGTATATAGATAGTCCCCTTGTTTCTTGGAGTATAATGACAAGAAACAAATTGAGCCTTCGATTTTTTCGACCTCGATAACTAATGATGTCATCCCCGTGACGTAAGTGATGAAAGTGACTGAAACGTCCTGTTGGTATTGTTCCCCAAACCATTAATGAGCGTCAGTTGGTGGTCGTCCACTAGTGCGATCCGTCACCGTAAATCCATAAATAGGCCTTTTTTGTTGAATCAAACTTTATCTTCACCTTCATATGTTCTTCTAAGCTTTTACCTCTTTCAAGTTCTTCTCTTTCATTACTCCTTAGGTTTTCAACGCTAATTTCAAACACCAAATCTTACTTTCTTCTTCTTTCTTCAACTCATAAAACGACGAAAACATCCAAAACATTTCCACAAAAGGAGAAAGCTCCTTCTTCTTCTTCTTCTTCTTCTTCTTCACGGCCGACCGTCGTTAAAACGCCGGTGGATCCTTTCCCTGAGGAGTTCATTCCTGGCCCATGTGTCCTTAAGTCTGATTTCAAGACCGAGATACCTCCCTCGGTCCCCGGTCAGTGTGGGCACATATCCAGATATATTTTCTCACCGTGGGTTATCTCGAGCAGATAAAAAAAGATTGCAACTGGGGGGACAAAGTAGTAGTGAGCCTATCCCTTGAAGAGAGCATCACTACCCATGTGGAAGGGTACCTAAGTGTTTACACTTACCCTTTCACGTTGGGCCCCCTCAACTCTGTCATCATTGAATTTTGTCGTCAATACCAAGTGACCTTAGGGCAAATCCACCCCCTTTTGGCGCAGAGTGATCATGTTTCGATTCTTCACAAGCAAAGTTGATGAGCTGTTGTTCACCCTCGATCACCTCATCAGTTTATACAACCCCCGTATCTTTTGGAGGTCAATCAAACTTCAACGTCGTGCAACCAAGGTGTTGTTATCGAGCATCGACGAGGACAAAGACCGAGGATGGATGGGTCGATTTGTTCGGGTGAGGACCTCTGATCTCATCCCGAAGGAGAAAATTCCATTTCCCGAGAAATGGATCTCGAAGCGTAAGTGCTATTTTGTTTGTCAATTTCCACGTTTCTTCCCCTTTTCCTACTTCATTTAATATCTCCTCTCGTCATGCAACGGTTGTTTGGATGATTCGAGCGATCCCCGATGTTGAGATCTAGGTCCGAAAGCTGGCTCAACTTCTACTTATGCTGAGCATTGTTGGCGCGATTTGGCAAAAGGTCGATGTGAAGCAAGGAACCATGGTAAGTTTCCTTTTCCACATATCCGATGAATTGGCGATATTTCTTTTTAATTACTTAATTTATTCTTGTGCAGGCCTGAGCAAGGATGCGGCCCTGAGGCCTCCATCTAGTGAGGAGGAGGCTTTGTCTCCGGCTCCGAATTCGGGGAAGGACAATAAAAGAAAAAGGTCCTCGACCTCCGATGACTCTAAGCCCAAGAAGAAAAAGAGCTCGATCAGCAAATCGAGGATAGGGGCTGCTGCTCTCCCTACCCATGTAGTTCAGGGACTAAGGGAGGAAGATGAAGAAGATGAGGACGGCGACTCGATGTTTGTGACCCGAGTGAGAAAAGTCGTCGAGACCTCCAAGACTGCTAAATTGGTGGTGGTTGATGAGGCCCCACCTTATGCTGAGGAGGCTTTGAATAAGGATTCGGGAAATGTCCCCAAATCATTCAAGGTTGAGGCTGCTTCTCATCTAACGGCGAGCATACCAGAGGAGGCCGGTCCTGAGACCCCTCGAGTTGAACAGAGTGCCCCTAGTGACTCGCTTGGGGAAATGACAGTAGGTCACTCACCATCCCTTCTTGCCTTCTCCGAAGAGGCTATATGGGATGAACAAGCTATGAGGACTCACAAAGTAGGCGGAGTCCCCGGTGGGGAGGATCCCTTTCAGGATTGCTTTATCGGGATCGAGGAGGCTACCGACCTTTGCGATGCATCCAACCTCTTCGAAGAGACCCAACGTCTCCTAATCTGAGTAAGTTTAAATTCTTTTTTTGATGTAGATTTCCTTCGCTTTTTCTTTTTCTGTCTAATTCCTTTCCTTTGTTATACATGCTTTCTCTAAGTCCCGGGCTGAAGTGAGCCAATGCAAGGCCGATCTCCAAAGGCTTTTAGAAGAGAGGAATTCCCTCAAGATTCACCGCGGGCAGAAAGACAAGGAGATTAAAGACCTCCGAGCCGATTTGGCTAAAGCCCGTAACGAGGAAACTGAGCTGACTGAGCAAGTAATGATTCTATTGAAAAACCATGTGCTTGATTTGGGGACAGAGGCTAACGTTTCAATATCACAGCTGCAACAAAAGATCAAGAGGATTGAGATTTTCCAGGTGGAGTTCGACCGAGTGAAAGAAGACTTCTACAAGTAGAATGAAGGCATGGACCGCCTTGTTGCTGAAAGAGACTCCCCTAGCCTAGTTGTCATCAATCGAAGGCCAACTTCGAAATGCGAAGGAAAAGTGCTTGGCTCAGGACAAGAGCATTGAAGATCTCGAATCTCAGCAGGCTTCCGAACTTGCAAAGGTCCAAGCTGAGGCCAAAAAAGCAAAGGTTGAAGCTGATAAGACGGTGGCCATCTACCGGGCCGATGCTGAGGCCGCCGAAGCCCAAGTGAGGGAGGTTGTTGATAATTCTCAAACATGAGCACATTGGATTGCCGAGCTTGAAAGATTCCAATCCCCGAGGGAGACCTTCGAGGAGATCCATGCCTGAGGTTTCGATCTTTCCGAAGAGATAGCAAAGGCAAAGGAGCATGAAGACGATGCTAGGCTACTGGCCTCTTCTGAAGAAGACGATGACGATGATGACGACAACAAGAGTAGGTCTGAGAATGATGAGGGACCCGAGTAAGAAGCTGCCCTCGAAGAAGGAGTCACCCCCAAAAATAGTTAGGATCTTTGTATTTTTCTTTCTTTTTTGTGTAGGACCCTGGTTAGTCCTCTGTCAATTCATATATATAAATCTTTCTTTTTTGAATTTCGTCTCAATTTTTGACTTATGGAAATCTTGATTCGTTTCATGACTTGTGAAAATTAGTTTGTCAAACTTAAGCATTTTGACCAATGTCACGCTAATATAGTCTTTGTAGTCGAGTGAGTACTTGCTCGAACTCGAAGTAATAAAACCCTTAGGTTTTACTTGAGCGAGGATGAACTCTCGAACTCAAAAAATATAATGGCCCTTAGGCTCTTGAATCGGGCCGATGTGTCCTTAGAAGAATGACTTTTTCCCTTTTCGGCTTAAATTTTTTTAACATATAGGAATTTGTTATGCCTTAGCATGAAGTACGTCTGAATCCGTCGGGTTTTTTCGGGATCTAATGCCATCTAAACCCTTTGCATTTTTGTGCCTTAGCACAAGTTTGTGCTAAATTGTTTGATACCTCTTAAGGTTTTTCGAGGGATGATGTTATCGAAGCCCTTTAGTTATTTTGCGGAGGGTATCCTTTTTAACCGGTTTACAGAAGAACTCGAAGGACTATTTTCATTGCGGAATTCAGATGTCTCAGAGCCGCGTTAGTTTGGTCGTAACCTTGGGGTCTGCCTCTTGGGCTTATTTTCCCAATTACACTTTGAACTTGTTCAAAGTGTTAGTCCCCGAATAGGGTGGCCTTGGCCTAAAAAATCGAGGGTTTCCTTTTAAGGTCTTATGATCTCGAAGTTTAATAGTTCGAACATGTCAATATTTTGACGGTAGTCCCCGAGTACGAGGTTGATCGTTCAAAGTTTAGTTGCAATCGAACCTTGAGCCAGTTTTCACAGTAAATCATAAGTGTGGAATTTGTAAAGTAAAAATTTCCTTAAGGCATGTTGTATTGGTAAAAATGAGCTTCATACGTGTAACAATTATGTTGACTCAACAATCTATGTGGACCAATGAAATCTTGACAACTGGACATGACTCTATGAAGAGGTACGAGATAAAAAGGAACAGAACAACATACCCACGGGGTAATCAGATACGGGAATCTCAACCTAATCGAGAAAATGAAGAGACACAGTCAAAATGAATCAAGGCGAGATACAGGGTAGATTCGGGATCTTCAATTAATGAGCCAAAAAGTTACACAATCTTCACGCAACAGTTATGATTAATCATTGTAACATTACATTAATGCCATTATTAGTCATTAATGCTCAATCACTGAAATGAGTAGACATTATATTAAGAAATTCCCTATAAAAGGGGGTAAAATATAACTTGTAAGGACACGTTCGAACTGCTATTGCAATATACTTAATTTTTACGCATCTTACTGCTTTCTATTTATGAATTTACTTACAATTATTAGCGTATTCCTTGGTTATCAGAAACCAGTGTTCTTCTTAAAATAGCTTTGGCAAAGAATCTAATACTTTGGTTAAACAAATTGGTTTCGTTACCGGGAAATATGATAATCTCAGTTTTTCCCAAATAACATTCTGTGAATTATGTCGAACGCCAACGACAACAACTAACAGAGGGTTGGAACCCCAGTTCCATCGCCCTCAGGATCCCTATGAGGATCAAGGGAACATTCCCCAAAAAGATCTGCGACTCAAAACAATAATCTCAATGGAAATGAACAAGCATAAGAACAAAATACTGTGAAACAAATGGTTGGTGAGTATGTGACTCAAGCCTTACAAGCTTTCATGAGGGGACTATCAGCTGCATCACCTACACCTCCTCCTAACAACACTGTAACTGTGGAAAATCCACAATCCGGATTAGCAAACTCAGGAAGTGGAGTCACTCCAAATGAGTCCCTCGAAGCAAGACCAGGTATGTCCAATAATCCAGAATTACAATCTCTATTACTAACCCTGCAGAAACAGGTGAAGGAACAAAATGATCGAATCGAGCAAATTCCTGAAGTACGTGTTTAACCAAAGAATTAGATCCCTTGACTAAAGCTTATTTTTAGGAATGAACACGAGTTACTAATAATCAAGGAAATAATGACAAATAAAAAGGAGTAAGTAAATATACAATAGTATGATGCACAAAAAAATAAAGAGTATGGTATTCGTAGTTCAGATGCCCCTTACAAGTTAACTTCTATTCCCTTATATAGGGAATTCTTCAGTATACGTCTACCTCTTGCAATGATAACACATTAATGACTAATTGTTACATTAATGTAACATTACAGTGAATAACCGTAACTGTTGCGTGAAGGTTGTGTAACGTGCGGATCATTAATTTAAGACATTTGAATCTGCCCGTAGCTCTGTCCGGATTCATTCTGACGGTGTCTCTTCTTTGACTCAATCAAGTTGAGTCTTCCGTAGCTGATTATTTCGTAGGTATATAGTGTCGTGCCTCTTGGCCTCGCACCTCCTTATAGGATCATGTCCAGCTGTCATATTTTCCTTGTTCCACGTAACTGGCTGAATCATCAAGAATTATCATAAATGTGAAGCTCTTTTTTACCAATACAGATAGTCCCCCCACTTACCATTTATTTATCAATTAATATTTGGTAAGTGGATATGCATTTATGGTGGGAATATTTTGCCGCCGCTTCAACTCGAAACATTGTATCCTTCTCTGAGTGTAGACGTCGTTTGTCACTTCCATTTAATGTTCAAGCCACGTGTACCCTCCGGATTGGTTCTGCACTCACTCGGCGCCTTTTAGGGCTTTTTGCGGCTGCATCAGTCACGAAGTGACACCTTCAATTATGACTTTCTCATCATTGTTTTTCCCCATGTTTGACGGTTGTCTTCAAGTATAAATACCCTTTTCCTTTCTTTACTTTCACGAAAAACTTCTAACTTGTCTTCTTTATTTGTAAAGAATTTTTCCCTTGTCTTCGTAAATATGTCTTCATCAAACCAACCTAAAGGAGTGATAAATGTGGATGACTTGACCCCTTCTTCTACTTCGACGCGGAGCCGGAGAGGTGGTAGATTGAGGAGTTTAAGCTCTACTCCTTTAAGAGGCTCTTCTTCTTCCCAGACTACTTCCCCTTCTTCTATTAGGTCTTTAGTTTCTCCAAGAGCTAGGGCTTCCAGATCTTCATCTAGGGGTAGAGAACATAATAAACCACGAGTGGATGAAATCATTCTTGCTGAGTTTACCTTCTCTAGGGATAGTCAGGTCCTTGTTGATCAGTCGTTATCTCTTGATAGTGCTGATAGGTACCCTACCCTTATTACCGAAACGTTTAGTTCCCCTTGTCCGTAGGGAATGTTCTTGGAAGTTTGATTTCCTATCATCATTCCGAATGAGAACCAAAGAATAACGTCTTACAAGACGGGATATTCTTTTGTTTATACCTACCCTTTTACATTAGGGTTTAAACCTCCTATTGATCCAGTCATTATTGAATTCTGTCGTTTCTTCAAAATTTGCTTAGGACAAGTTGGCCCTCTTGTGTGGCGGGTTGTTGCGTGTCTCAGATGTGTAACTACTTTAGCCTCGGTTCCTTTCACCTTTAACCATCTCATTCATCTTTATTCTCCTGCCTTATTTCGTCAAGGGATTTTTACTCTGGCTGCCAGGAGTAAAAGAGTGCTGGTAACCCCTGATGACGACAAGGATAGAGGTTGGTACCTTCGGTACGTTGCTGCGCCCACTGCTGGTTTAGTGGGTGAAGAAAATCTTCCCTTCCGCGAGAAGTGGAATCGTGCACGTGAGTACATTTTAGATCACATTTTTTATTTTTCTTCTTTTTTCTTTAAGTGTTTGATTAACACCGTATATATTTCCTCTTCTTTCAGCAATCATGGGTACTGTTGAGAATGTCTCCGGTATTCGTGATTGGGTAGAAAAGTTGTATTCGATTTCTTCGATGGAGGAAAGGTCTTGGAAGTACTTCTCCGGGAAGTACGGTTGGAAAGTGAAGACTCACGGTAAGTGAAGCTTTTTTTTCCACTTCTTTCCTTACTCGAGCCTCTTTTTCTTCGTTGTTTAACTTTTTTTCCTTTGACAGGGTTTCCCGCTCGTAGGGTGTCTGCTGCGTCCATTCTGAAAATGTCCCTGGCTCAGCCCAGGAAATTATTGCTGATTCTTTTTATTCGAAGAGGAAGGTTGGTGGGTTTAGAAGAAGAAGAAGAAGAAGAAGAAGAAGAAGAAGAAGAAGAAGAATAAGAAGAAGAAGAAGAAGAAGAAGAAGAAGAGGGCACTTTGGTGCACAGGTCACGGTGAAGGAGGGTGATTTCAGACGATGAGTCTACACCCGTGGTTGTGCCTTCCGTACCTGAAGTCTGACCCTTTACTTCTGAAGATGCTTCTCCCTCTCCCGTGCATGACTCTGTGGATCATTTGTTCCGTGAAGGCTTTGGCCCTGCTGTTAATGACGTTCCCTTGGCTGCTTTTCCTCCTTCTTTCAGAGAGATTCCTTCATCCACTCCTATCATTTCCTCCGCTCCTTTGGCTATTACTGCTTCCGTTGCTGCTTTGCCCGTGGATTTTCCAGCTCCTCAGACTTCCGTGCCCGTGGCTTTTACATCTCTACCTGCTTGCGTGCCTTCTGTTAGAGAAGTAGGGTCTTCCAGCAGGGAGATGCGGCAGGTTTTAATAGAAGTTCTGGTTGAAGGGAGTCTCTTTAAAAAATCTGGCCAGCCCGACGTGTGGCTCAAACCGCTGATAGGCCCGACTGAAAGGACCAAGCTAGATCCACAACTCTCTTACTTGGGCTAACGAAGTCGTGCATACCTCTTTGAAGGTAAAGTGCTTTCTCTATCATTTTATTCTTGTACATGAAATTTATCGTATCTAATTGATTTCCTTTTTGCAGATCAATCTTATAGGCATAGAGCTCATGAAGAGGGTTTCAAATGCGGAGCAGGAAATAAAAGAGTGGCGGGCTGAAGCAGATAATTGGAAGGGGCAATATGACAACTTAAGGCTCAACATTGAAGCCTTAGAAGAAGAAAAGAGTACCTTGGATCGGCAGATGAGAATCATGGAAGCGGAGTTGACAGTGGAGAAGGCTTTTTCTAATCAAGCGGACAAAAACAAGAGCATCCTTGAGTCTTCATTTGTTGAGCAGTTGTCCCGTGCCTCAGAAGAAGCTAGGAGTTTAAAAGCCTTGCTAGAGCAGAAAGAGGAATACTCAGACGAGCTTGTGCAGTCTCTGACCCATACCCAGGAGGATCTTCGCAATGCCTTAGACAAAATTCAGTCCCTAGAGAGGTCGGTAACACCTTTAAGAGCCGCCAAAGATACTATGGAGGCTGAAAGGGATGGGCTAAGAGCGGAGATCATGATATGGGAGAATGATTACGAAGCTCTTGAGGAGGCGGCAGCTGTCGATGTTAGTTGGGCGTACATGAATTCTCGCCTCAACACATTGACGGAAATGAGTCGGGAAGATTTTGACCTTAACGCTGAAATTGCTAAAACCAAGGAAGCCATGGAGAAGGCTCAACAAGGTCAGAATCTTTCTTCACTTGAAGGTGAGACTCCGGCTGCTCAAGTCTCCTCGTCCCCAGCTACTCCTGCTCCTTCTGCTAGTGAAGAAATCAATCTTCCCCCTCAAGAAAATTAAGATGTTGGTTCCCCCTCTTTTTTTTATTTGATTGGTGGTTACCCCTAGCTCCATCGGGGGTAAGTTTGGATCTTTTAAAGTCCTCAACTGACAAATTAGGGGAACCTTAATGTACATACAATATATACGGCTAAGCATAAGTTTAATACTTAGTTTCTACTTAGATGTTTTAACATATCAATGCAAAATATGACTTTTGTTATTGAGTTTATTCTACTATTCGAGTCTTTTGCATGCTTTATTTTTCGAGGTTTTAGTTTTACCTATGATGTTTTGCATATATAATGCTTTAGATTACTCGCACCTTTTTGTAATAGGCACGATATAATTTAAAATGTGTGCCTTTTTGTAGTAGGCATAATTTATGAAAGAGGGCCCTTTTTGATCGACACTTAATGAAGAAGACATCTCAACTTCATAATGGTGTAATAATGCAATAGAGTGATAGGAAGTTTTCACATGTTTAAGAATGTTTCTGAGGAAAGTTTTTTGTTTGAACTTTCACAACATTTTACATGTGTTTGATTATCATCTAAAACTCATGTTGCAACTGTTTTCTTTTAACAGATTTGATATACACTTGTATTTCGTAACTATTTTTCGTATGTAACAGTTTTTTCGAGTTAATACAAGAGAGAAACTGTTTTTCGTTCGTAATAGTTTTTTATTCAAGTTGTGGTTTTCACCTGTAACTGTTTTTGTTGACAACAATTTTCAATAAGCATGAGGGAAATGCTCTTACATCCGTAATTGTGTTATTTGATAACATGTTTTTGAATAAATACAAGGATTTTGATCTTTCATCCGTAACTGTTTTATTTGATAACAGTTTTCTATATGAGTACAAAGATTTCGTAACTGTTTTTAGTTACAACAATTTTTGAATGAGTACAATGATGATGATCTTTTATCCACAACTTTTTTTGGTTACAACAGTTTTTCTTTTGAGTAAGTACAGAGATGAGCATTTCTTCCTCGTAGCTAATATTTTGCCTTTTAACCTGAACATGTTCGAAGGTTTTCTTGATTAGGCTTTGTGTTTGAGTCTTTGGCTCTTTCGATTTTGCTCGTACCACTTGACTTGTTGGGTAAATGGATCTTTAGGCTCGAGCTTTAACTTTTTGATAGTCTTCTTTGCTTTGTCTTAGCCTTCCATACTGTATAGTCACCCAAGTGTTTGAGCTTTGAAGAATGAAATCTCTAGCACTTGACTATTCCTCCCTTGTGGTCCTTTTCCTGAAAATGAAAAACATTCGGGACTCGAAGGTATATAGTTTTTAGATGATGACTTCTTAACCCTTTAAAACGTCCATCAAAAAGTGTAACCCTAGACCGGGAATTCAATTACTTCCTCCCGTCTTTGCAGGTCTAATATCATCATCTGGTGATGGGTTAGCTTTATGCCTATCACCTAAAAAGGTTAGTAAAATTTTAAATGTTCAAAACAAAATCGAACGTGTGATACCTGACCGGGGGTATTACATTTCCTTAGAAGTAGTACTTCTTCAAATGGATCGCATTCCAGTTTGTTGGTAGTATTCTGCCGTCCATAGCTTCTAGCTCGTAATCACCCTTCCCAGCTATGCTTCGGACTTTGTAGGGTCCTTCACAATTTGGACTTAGCTTTCCTGCACCTTCTTCTTTTGTTGACTGAAAGACTTTCTTAAGAACAAAGTCCCCAATCTTGAAGTATCTGAGGCGAGCTTTTCGGCACTAATAACGCTCTATGATTTGTTTCTAAGCTGCCATTCGTATTAATGCAGATTCTCTTTTTTGTTTGAGTAAGTCCAGATTAATGCTCAACTCATCGTTGTTTTCATCCTCTGCGGCTGTTGTAAACCTTATGCTTGGTTCGCCAATCTCCACCGGTATTAGGGCTTTTGAGCCATAGACAATTGCGAACGGAGTTTCTCCCGTGGCTATTTTTGAAGTTGTTTTGTATGCCCATAATACCGCTGGTAACTCATCAGGCCAATTTCCTTTGGCTTTTTCCAGCCGCTATTTTAGATTGTTGATGATGATTTTATTCGTTGACTCAGCTTGACCGTTAGCCACGGGGTGATATGGCGTTGAAGTAATCCGTTTGATTTTCCAACTTTCGAATAATTCCGTGATTTGCGAGCCTATGAATTGTGGGCCATTATCACACTCGATCTCCTTCGGTATTCCAAAGTGGCATATTATGTTTCGCCATAAGAAGCTTTTAACTTCCTTTTCTCGCACTTGTTTGAAAGCTTCTGCCTCAACCCATTTTGTAAAATAGTCGATTATTACGAGTAAAAATCGTACATGTCCTTTAGCTAGGAAGAGGTCCCACTATGTCCATTCCCCACTTCATGAAGGGCCATGGGGATATTACTGGATGCAATAGTTCCGCGGGTCGATGCGTGTTATTGGCAAACCTTTGACATCTGTCGCATTTGGATACAAAATTCTCAGCTCCCTTTTCCATCTTAGGCCAATAGTACCCAGCTCTGATTAGGGTTTTTACCAAGGATCTCCCCCTGCGTGATTTCCACAGTGTCCTTCGTGAACCTCTTTTATCACAAACTTCGTTTGGTTAGGCCCGAGGCACTTTGCTAGGGGACCTCCAAACATCTTGCGATATAATGAGTTGCGAATGAGGCAGTACCGTGCAGCTTTGCGGCGAAGTGATTGAGCTGCTTTTTTATCTTCAGGTACGATGCCATTTTGCAAAACATTTAAGATATCGTTTCTCCAATCCCAGGTTAAATTGTTGAAAGTTACCTCATTTCTGTCTTGGTCGATCGTTGAATGGAATAGATGAACGACAATTGCATTATCTTTGTTTGTTACTTCTGTGACTGCTGCGAGGTTAGCTAATGCATCTACTTTTGCATTTTCCTCTATAGGTATTTGTATTACCTTCCACGTTCTGAATTGTCTCACGAGTTCTCGTGCCTTTTCCATATACTGTTGCATTCGAGTCTCTCGAGCGATGTAAGTCCCCTGCATTTGATTTACCACCAGCTGGGAGTCACTTTTTATTGTGATTTGCTCGATTGAGAGTTCTCATGCCAGTTCTAGTCCTACAATAACAACTTCGTACTCTGCTTCATTGTTAGTTATAGGATAACGTTTGATAGCTTGTCGTGTCTTTTCACCTGTGGGTGATATTAAAACTATGCCTAAACCGACACCTTTTATGTTGGAAGAACCATCGGTAAATAGGGTCCATAGACCCGGATTAACACCGTTAAAGAGTCGTAACTCTTTTTCCACTTTAGGGACAATGCTATGACTAAAGTCAACGACAATATCAACTAAAATTTGCGACTTTATTGTAGTCCTAGGCTGATATATTATATCATGCTCGTTTAACTCTATGGCCCATTTGTCCAATCTTCCAGATAGTTCTTGTTTATGCAATATATTCCTTAATGGATATGAAGTCACAAAAGTGATTGGATGACATTGAAAATATGGTCGTAATTTTCTAGATGCCATTTTTAAAGCTAAGGCTAACTTTTCTAGATGTGGGTATTTGGTTTCAGCATCTATTAATGTTTTGCTTACATAATAAATAGGAGATTATTTACCTTTATCTTCCCTTACCAATACTGCACTTATAGCAATTTCTGCGACAACAAGATAGACGTACAACCTCTCCCCTTCCTTTGGCTTTGATAGCAGCGGGGGTTTTGATAGATAAGCTTTCAGATCTTTGAGAGCCTGTTGACATTCTTCAGTCCATTCGAATTGATTTTGCTTTTTGAGGACTGAAAAGAATTTAAAACTTTTCTCGGAAGATCTGGAAATAAATCTTCCCAAAGCTGCAATTCTTCCCGTTAGTGTTTGAACTTCTTTTTTATTTGTTAGTATATCAGGTATTTCCTCTATAGCTTTAATTTGAGAAGGATTTACCTCTATTCCCCTGTTTGATACAAGGAAAACCAAAAATTTACCTGATTTTATGCCAAAAGCTCATTTTTCTGGATTCAACTTCATATTATACCTGCGTAAAATTTTAAAGGTAATAGAGAGGTGCTGGAAATGGTCTTCCGCTCGTGTTGATTTTACCAACATGTCATCGATGTAAACTTCCATCGTTTTCCCAGATGTTCCTGGAACATCTTGGTCACTAGCCTTTGATAGGTTGCTCCAGTGTTTTTTAATCCAAAAGGCATGACTTTATAACAATAAGTTCCCCTGTTCGTAATAAAAGAGGTTTTCTCCTTATCTGAGGGATCAATTTTAATCGGACTATAACCAGAATACGCATCTAGAAAGCTTAACAATTCATGTCCTGCAGTGGCATCAATCATTTGATCTATATGTGGTAATGGGAATGAATCTTTGGGGCATGCTTTATTTAAGTCAGTATAATCTAGTCATACTCTCCATTTTCCATTCTTTTTAGGTACTACCACAGTGTTAGCTAACCAGTTAGGGTACTTCTCGTATTGGATCATTTTTCAAGAGTTTCTGTACTTCTTCATCAATTACTTGGTTCTTGAATGGTCCTTGCTTTCTTTTCTTCTGTTTAACAGGTACGAAGGATGGATCTTCATTTAGTTTATGAGTCATCATTTCTGGTGGGATACTTGTCATATCTGAGTGGGACCACGCAAAGCAATATGCGTTAGCCTTTAAATAATCAATTAACTTACCTCTTCGATTGGGGCTCATCCTCGTGCCTATATGCACTTTTTGTTCAGGTTTGTTTTTCAAACAATGGAACAACTTCGAGCTCTTCCATAATTGTTTTGATGTGCTCATCTTCCTCCGGTTCTTAAATGACATCCGGTCCGGAGTCTACGTCCGTATGATTTAATGCATCTTCCGTGGTGACTTGATTCACCTTCTCGTGGGTATCTCCTTCCGTATCTGTTTGAACACTTATTTCTTTTGTACCTGATCGGTTAGTAACATTATCCGTACCTGTTTGGCCGGTAACATATGTTTGGGAGATTTCCCTATCCTTCAGTTCTTCCGTTTCTACTTTTTTGTTATAATGCACCACATAATTTATATTTCTAGAGGTCTGCTGATCACCTCTAATCTGTCTGACTCCCCATTTTGAAGGAAATTTAATTACCTGATGTAAGGTGGACGATACTGCTTTTATGTCGTGGATCCAGGGCCTTCCCATGATTACGTTATAAGCCATTCCAGTATCAACGACTTGGAATTTGGATTTTTTAATTACTCCCTCGGCATAAGTGCTCAATTCGATTTCTCCTTTGGTTATCACTGTGGAGTTGTCAAACCCTGATATGGCTCGTGCCTTTGGGATCACCTGATTTCTTAGGAGCATTTCTTCCACGACTCTTAGCAAGATGATGTTAACTGAACTACCTGGATCAATCAACACTCTTTTAACGTTAGTGTAATGTATGAGTAAAGATATTACCAGAGCATCGTTGTGGGGAAGCGTTAGTCCACCGAAATCTACATCATCAAAGGTTATATCATCTGCGTCTAGATTTCTTCGAACCCACTTTCCGTGTGTAATTGTGATTTTCGAGGCTACTTTGCAAATTATTCCGTTTACTTTCTCTCCTCCATGTATCACGTTGGCGATTCTTTTTGGAGATGGAGGCTTCGGGGGTTCCTGCATGTTCTTCATGTATGCCTGTTTCCCTTTATCACTAAACAATTTTGTTAAATATCCTTGTTTCAATAATTGTTCTATTTCACCTTGTAAAAACCTGCAATCCGCAGTTTTGTGTCCATGATCATTATGGAATTCACACAAGAAATCTGAATTCCTTTTATTTGGATTTGACCTCATTTATTTAGGCCATTGAACCTTACCTCCCATGTTTCTTAATATTGAAACTAGTTCATGGGTACCTACATTGAAAGTGTGATCCCCAATTCGTGTATTACCTCTGCGTCATTCATCTTGATCCTTTTTGGATCTAGATGAGGACGAGCTCGTATCTCTGCTTGATGGTCTATATTATGACCTAATGTTTTCGAACCTGGGATGAGTATCCCGTACCGAAGGTCCTATGTAAGGATCGTACATGTTTTTACCTCATTTCATGTCTGATTCGGAGCGTTTGGATCTGGTATGATCTTCATCCCTTGAACGAGCAATGATATCTTCCTCTATTTGAAGTTTAGTATTGTACCTGTTATAAACATCATTCCACGTTGTAGCTGGGAACTCTCTCAAGCTTTCCTTGAGTCTTCTCGTGGCTTCTGAGCTTTTGTCATTTAGATTGCTCGCAAATTCCATGGCTGCCCAGTTATTGGGCACCCTTGGTAGTTGCATTCTTTCTCGTTGGAATCTGTCTACAAATTCACGGAGTAGTTCCGTGTCTCCTTGTTTTATTTTAAATATGTCTTCCATTCTTTTCTCGACCTTTTGTGCACCGGAGTGTGCTTTTATGAAAGAATCTGCAAGTTCAGCAAATGAATCTATAGTGTTTTCAGGGAGAAGAGAATACCAGGTTAGGTCTCCTTTGGTAAATGTTTCTCCAAATTTTTTGGCTAGGACCGACGTAATTTCTTGTTTTGTCAGATCGTTGCCTTTTACTCCAGTGGTAAAAGCACTCACATGGTCACATGGGTCAGTTGTTCTGTCATACTTAGGGACATCAGGCCTTCTGAACTTCTTGGGTATAGGCAAAGGTGCTGCGCTCAGTTTCTAAGGTTGTTGAGAATATCTATCAACATCAATGCCTTTGATAACAGGTGGTACTCCAGGAATTTGCTTATTCAATCGTTTTGTTCATTCACCTGTTTCTGCAGGGTTAGTAGTAAATTTTGTAATTCAGGGTTATTAGTCATACCTGGTCTCGTTTTGAGAGATTCGTTAGGAGTGTCATTCCTTGCTGAGTTTATCAACCCAAACTGAGGATTTTCCACGGTGACAGTGTTATTAGGAGGTGGTATCAGTGATGCAGGTGATGCCGCTGGTAATCCCCTTGCAAATTCTTGCAAAGCTTGGCTCACATACTCTACAATCATTTGCTTCACCTGATCTTGTTCTACTGTTTGATCATTATCGTTGTTGTTATTGTTATTGTTATTGGATATCTCTTGGGATTGTTCCCTTGAACCTCTTGGGGATGGAAGAGGTGATAGAGTCCCATTTCTCTGCTGGTTATTGTCGTTGGGGTTGGACATAGTTCAGAGGATATCGCTTTGAAGAGCAAACAAAGATTATCAGATTTCCGGTAACGGAACCAATTTGTTTAACCAAAGAATTAGATCCCTTGACTAAAGCTTATTTTGAGGAATGAACACGGGTTACTGATAATCAAGGAAATAATGACAAATAAAAAGGAGTAAGTAAATAGACAATAGTATGATGCACAGAAAAATAAAGAGTATGGTATTCGTAGTTCAGATGCCCCTTACAAGTTAACTTCTATTCCCTTATATAGGGAATTATTCAGTATAACGTCTACCTCTTGCAATGATAACACATTAATGACTAATTATTACATTAATGTAACGTTACAGTGAATAACTGTAACTGTTGCGTGAAGGTTGTGTAACGTGTAGATCATTAATTTAAGACCTTTGAATTTGCCTGTAGCTCTGTCCGGATTCATTCTGATCGTGTCTCTTCTTTGACTCAATCAAGTTGAGTCTTCCGTAGCTGATTACTTCGTAGGTATATAATGTCGTGCCTCTTGGCCTCGCACCTCCTTATAGGATCATGTCCAGCTGTCATGTTTTCCTTGTTCCACTTAACTGGCTGAATCATCAAGAATTATCATACATGTGAAGCTCTTTTTTACCAATACAGTACCACCTGTCATCAAAGGCATTGATGTTGATAGATATTCTCAACAACCTTGGAATCCAAGTGCAGCACCCTTGCCTATTCCCACGAAATTCAAAATGCCTGATATTCCCAAGTACGACGGGACAACAGATCCATGTGATCATGTAATTGCTTTTACCACCGGAGTAAAAGGCAACGACCTTACTAAACAAGAAATTGAGTCATTACTAGCCAAGAAGTTCGGAGAGACACTCACCAAAGGAGCACTAACATGGTATTCTTTTCTACCTACAAATTCTATGGACTCTTTTGTTGAGCTTGCAGATTCTTTTATTAAAGTGCATTCCGGTGCGCAAAAAGTCAGAAAAAGAATGGAAGACATATTAAAAATAAAACAAGGATACACGGAGTTGCTTCGTGAATTTGTAGACAGGTATCAACGAGAAAGAATGATGCTGCCAAGGGCACCTGACAATTGGGAAGCCGTGGCATTTGCAAGCAATTTAAATGACAAAAGCTCAGAAGCCACGCGAAGACTCAAGGAAAGCTTGAGAGAATTCCCAGCCACGACGTGAAACGATGTCTATAACAGGTACAACACTAAGCTACGAATAGAAGAAGACACCATTGCTTAGTCAAAAGCTGAAGATCGAACCGGTTCTAGATGCTTCGAACTAGAAAGGAGAACAGGTAAGAACAGGTACGACCCTTATATGGGACCTTCGGGACAAGAAAATCGACCCAGGTTTGAAAACACCTGGTCAGAATATAGACCATCAAATAGAGATACGAGCTCATCCTCATCAAGGCCCAGAAAGGATCTGGATGAACGAAATAGAGATAATATAAGAATTGGAGACTACAACTTCAATGTAAGTACTTCTGAATTAATTACAGTACTGAGAAATATGGTTGATAAGGTTCGATGGCCCAAAGAAATGAGGTCGAACCCGAATAAAAGGAATCCAGACTTCTGGTGTGAATTCCATAACGATCATGGGCACAGAACATCAGATTGCAGATTATTGCAAGGTGAGGTAGAATAATTATTAAGACATGGCTATTTAACAGAACTATTTAGTCAAAAAGGTAAACAGGCATATATGAAGAACATGCAGGAGACCCAAAACCACCATCTCCAAAGCAAACAGTGAACGTGATACATGGAGGAGAGGAGGTGAACAGAGTAATCTGCAAGAGAACAACAGAATTCACAATTACACACGGGAAGAAGATTCGTGAAGATGTGGAAGCAGACAATATATCATTCTACGATGCAGATATCAATGGATTAATGCTGCCACACAACGACGCACTGGTAATATCCCTACTTATATATGACACTAACGTAAAAAGAGTGTTGATTGATCCAGGTAGCTCAGTCAACATCATTTTGTTGAGAGTTATGTAAGAAATGCTAATGGAGGATCAAGTAATCCCAAAAGCACGAGCCTTATCTGGGTTTGACAACTCTACGGTTGTAACAAAAAGGAAAATTGAGCTTAGCTCTATGTAGAAGGAGTAATAAAAAATACTAGATTCTACGTCATTGATACCGATATGGCTTACAACGTAATCATGGGGAGACCATGGATCCATGACATGAAAGCAATACCATCTGGAATATAAATTCCGTAGTACACTCTAACAAAAAAGAAGAAGCGGAAGAATCAAAAGACGAGGAAATCGTCCAAACAGGTACGGAAAAAACGCTTATCCAAACAGGTACGGAAGAAGATAACCACGAGAAGGTTAACCAAGTCACCACGGAAGAAGTCTCAAAACATACGAACATGGATTCGAGAACCTGATGTCATTTAGGAACCAGAAAAGGACGAGCATATCAAAACAACTACAGAAGAGCTCGAAGTTGTTCCACTATTCGAGCAGAAGCCCGAACAAAAAGTTCACATAGGCACGAGGCTAAGCCCCAGCAGAAGAGGTAAGTTAATTGAATATTTAAAGGCTAATGCAGATTTCTTTGCTTAGTCCCATTCAGACATGACATGTATTCTTCCAGAAGTGATGACTCATAAACTAAATTAAGATCCATCCTTCATGTCTGTCAAGCAAAGGAAAAGAAAGCAAGGACCATTCAAGAACCAAGTGATCGACGAAGAGGTACAGAAACTCTTGAAAATTGGTTCAATACGTGAGGTAAAATATCCTAATTGTTTAGCCAATACTGTAGTGGTGCCTAAAAAGAATGGTAAATGGAGAGTATGCGTAGATTACACAGATTTAAATAAAGCATGCCCTAAAGAATCATTTTCATTACCGCACATAGATCAAATGATTGATGCCACTCCAGGTCATGAATTGTTAAGCTTTCTAGATGCGTACTCTGGTTATAATCAGATAAAAATGGATCCCTCAGACGAGGAAAAAATTTCCTTGATTACAAACAGGGGGACTTATTGTTATAAAGTCATGCCTTTTAGCCTAAAAAATGCTGGAGCCACGTATCAAAGGGTGGTGACCAAGATGTTCCAGGAACATCTGGGGAAAACAATGGAGGTATACATTGATGACATGCTGGTGAAATCAACACAAGCGGAAGATCATTTCCAGCATTTGTCAATTACCTTTGAAATCCTACGCAGGTATAATATGAAACTGAATCCAGAAAAAATGCGCCTTTGGCGGTTTCCTTGTATCAAATAGAGGAATAGAAGTAAATCCTGCTCAAATTAAAGCTATTGATGAAATACCCAATATACTTACGAGCAAGAAAGAAGTTCAAAGACTAACAGGAAGAATTGCAGTTTTAGGAAGATTTATCTCCAGGTCTTCGGAAAATAGTTTTAAATTCTTTTCAGTTCTTAAAAAGCAGAATCAGTTCGAAGAGACTGAAGAATGTCAATAGGCTCTAAATAATCTGAAGCCCTATATATCAAAACCCCTGTTGCTGTCTAATCCAAAAGAGGGGGAAAGGCTGTATGTCTGCCTTGCCATTGCAGAAATTGTCGTAAGTGCAGTACTGGTAAGAGAAGACAAAGGTAAGCAATCTCCAATTTATTATGTAAGCAAGTCCTTATTAGATGCAGAAACTAGATATACTCATCTAGAAAAATTAGCCTTAGCTCTAATCATGGCAACTAGAAAGTTAAGACCATATTTTCAATGTCATCCAATCACTGTTGTAACCTCATACCCATTGAGAAATATTTTGCATAAACAAGAATTATCAGGGAGATTAGCTAAGTGGGCAATAGAATTAAGCGAACATGACATAATATATCAGCCTAGGACTGCAATTAAGTCTTAAATTTTAGCTGATTTCGTCGCTGATTTTAATACTAGCATAATCCCTGAAGTGGAAAGAGAGTTACAACTTTTTGACGGGGCTAATCCAGGAATATGGACCCTATTTACAGACGGCTCTTCTAATGTGAAAGGAGATGGCTTGGGAATTGTTTTAATATTACCTACGGGTGAAAAGGTACGACAATCTATTAAATGTTATTCCATAACTAACAATGAAGCAGAGTACAGAGCTATCATTGCAGGGCTTGAACTAGCACGAGAACTCTCAATCGAGCAAATCGTGATCAAAAGTGACTCTCAACTAGTGGTGAACCAGATGTAGGGGACTTACACCGCTAGAGAGGCCCGGGTGCAACAATATCTGGAAAATGCACGAGACCTAGTAAGACAATTCCAATCATGGAAGGTTATGTAAATACCCAGGGAGGAAAATGCAGAAGCAGATGCATTAGCTAACCTCGTAGCAGTTGCAGAAGTGACGAATAAAGACAATGCAATTGTCATACACCTATTTCACTCAGCAATAGACCAGGAAAAAAATGAGGTAAAATTTAACAATTTAACCTGGGATTGGAGAAACAAAATTATAAATTTTTTGCAGAATGGTACCGTACCCGAAGATAAAAAAGCAGCTCAAGCACTTCGCCGAAAAACAGCACGGTACTGCCTCATTCGTGATACTTTATACCGCAAAATGTTTGGAGGTCCCTTAGCAAAGTGCCTCGGACCCAATCAAACGGAGTTCGTAATGAAGTAAGTACACGAAGGACATTGCGGAAACCATGCAGGAGCAAGATCCTTAGTCAAAACCCTAATCAGAGCAGGGTACTATTGGCCCAAAATGGAAGAAAAGGCTGAGCATTTCGTAGCTAAATGCGATAAATACCAACGGTATGCTAACAACATGCATCAACCAACAGAGTTACTTCACCCAGTGATATCACCATGGCCATTCATGAAATGGGGCATGGACATAGTAGTACCCCTTCCCCCCAGCTAAAGGAAAGGTACGGTTCTTACTCGTATTAACTGATTATCTCACAAAGTGGGTGGAGGCAGACGCTTTTAAATAGGTGCGAGAAAAAGAAGTGAAAAGCTTCATATGGCGACACATAATATGCTGCTTTGGAATACCGAAGGAGATCGTATCTGACAATGTCCTGCAATTCATAAGCTCACAAATCACAGAATTCTTCGAAAGTTGGCAAATCAAACGAATCACTTCATCACCATATCACCCCGTGGCTAATAGGAAAGCCGAGTCAAAAAACAAAGTCATCGTCAACAACCTAAAGAAACGGTTGGAAAAAGCCAAGGGAAACTGGGCCGTTGAGCTACCGGCAATATTATGGGCTTACAGAACTACTGCAAAAATAGTTATGGGAGAGACTCCATTCGCGCTTGTTTACGGTTCATAAGCTTTAATACCGGTGGAAATTGGCGAACCAAGCACAAGATTCACAACAGCAACGGAAGAAACAAACAACGACGAATTGAGGACAAATCTGGATTTGCTCGATCAAAGAAGAGAAGCTGCACTAATACATATGGCAACCCAAAAACAAATTATAGAGAGATATTACAACAGAAAAGCTCACCTCAGATATTTCAAAATTGGGGACTTCGTTCTAAAAAAAGTCTTCCAATCAACGAAGGATGCTGGTGTAGGAAAGCTAAATCCAAATTGGGAAGGACCTTACAAAGTCTGTGGCATCGCTGGAAAAGGCGCTTATGAGCTAGAGGCTATGGAAGACAGAATCTTGCCAAACAGTTGGAATGCTGTTCATTTGAAGAAGTATTACTTCAGAGTAAAAGGAATACCCCGGTCAGGTATTATTACGTTCAATTTTACTTTTGTACAGTTAAAACTATACTAACCATTTTAGATGATAGGCAAAAAGCTAACCCATCACCAGATGATGATATTAGACCTACACAGACACGAGGAAGTAACTGAATTCCCGGTCTAGGGTTACAACGTTCTGATGGACGTTTTTAAGGGTTAAGCAGTCATCATCTAAAACTATATACCTTCGAGTCCCGTATGTTTTTCCTTTTCAGGAAAAGGACCACAAGGAAGGAATAGTCAAGTGCTCGAGAATTCATTCTTCAAAGCTCTAACACTTGGGGGACTATATAGTATGGAAGGCAAAGAAAAAGCAAAGAAGGCTATCATAAAGTCAAAGCTTGAGCCTGAAGATCTATCTTCCCAACTAGTCAAATACTATGAGCAAAATCAAAGAGCCAAAGGCAAAAACACAAATCCTGATTCAAAACCTTCAAAAAACATATTCGTAAATGAAAACGAATGTTTCCAAAAATATATTCGTAAATATAAATGAATGTTCAGGTTAAAGGCAGAATATTAGTTACGGGTTAAAATGCACATCTTTGTATTTACTCAAAAACTGTTGTAAATGAAAACAATTATGGATGAAAGATCATTATCCTTGTACTTATTCAGAAAACTGTTATAAACGAAAACAGTTACAGATGAAAGATCATTATCCTTGTATCTATTCATAAAACCGTTATGAATGAAAATAGTTACGGATGAAAAAGCATTACCCTTGTATTCATTTAAAAATTGTTGTCAATGAAAACAATTATGGGTAAAAATTCATACCCTTATATTATAAAAAAAAATTATTATAAACGAAAACAATTATTCCCTTATACTAATTCGAAAAAGATGTTGCAAAAGAAAAACAGTTACGAGTACAAGCTCATATCAAATCTGTTGAAAGAAAAACAGTTACAAAACGAGTTATAGACGATACACAAACACATGTGAAATGTTATGGAAGTTTGAAACAATGCAAAAACTTTCTTCAAAACATTGTTAAAGAAAAACATGTGAAATTCCTCTCTCTCTTTTGTATATTTACACCATTATGAAGTTGAGACGTCTTTTTCATTAAGTGACGATAAAAAAAGGGCCCTCTTTTATAAACCGTGCCTATTACGAAAAGGTACGAACAATCTAAGCATTTTTTTAATGCAAAGTCAAAAACTCAGAGGTAAACCAAAAACCTAAAAAAGAAAGCATGCAAAGACTTAAAGTAAAGCAAAAACTCGAAGAAAAGCTAAAGTCATGCTAATATTGATATATTACGGCAAAATAAACTAAGTGTTAACTTAGTCAAAGCCGATTTAATTTATACATTGATTTTCGCTAAGTTTTCAGTTGGGGACTTATGAAAGATCCAACTTTACCCCCGATGGGACTGGGGGCAACCACCAATTGATACAAATAAAAAAGAAGAAGAACCAAGTTCTTTAAACTTTTCTAGATGGGGGGTTGTCTTCATTGGCAGGAGGAGCAGCTTGAGATGGGGAGACATGAGCAGCAGGGACCTCAACCTCAGGTGAAGGGAGATTCTGACTTTGCTGAGACTTCTCAACCATCTCTCTGGTTTTAGCAATTTTGGTTTTCAAGTCAAAACCCTCTTGGCCCATTCCGTCAATGTGTCCAGACAAGCATTCAGATAAGCCCAGCTAACATCGACGACTGCTTTGTCTTCAAGAGCTTCATAATCCTTCTCCCACTATTCAACTTCAGCTCTTAACTCATCTTTTTCAGCCACGGCAGCATCGTGAGAGGCCTGTATAGGAGTGAAGGATCTTTCCAGAAACTGAACCTTTTCCTAAGAGTTACGGAGGTCCTCCTAGGTTTGGGTGAGCAATAGTACAAGTTCACCAGAGTACGCCTCCTTCTGGTCCAATAAAGCCTTCAAGCTCCTAATCTCCTCTGTGGCACGGGAAAGCTGCTCTGCAAATGATGACTCTAGGACACTTATGTCCTTACCTGCCTAGTTTGAAGACGCCTTCTCGACGGCTAGTTCTGCTGCAACAACTCTAGCACGCTGCTACAAGGTACATATTTCCTCCTCCATTGCCTCTATGTCAAGCCGTAAACTCTTGTACTGCTCCTTCCAATTGATGGCCTCAGTTTGGAAATCCTTTGCTGATTGCTCCATCTGAACGACTCTCTTCATTAACTATGTGCCTACAAGATTGATCTATATAAAAAGATAAATTAGATACGGTAAGAGAATATATAAGTACGTATGAAAAGAAAGTTCTACCTTTAAGGACGAGTACACAATCTCGTTCATCCAAGTTAGGGTACTATGGCTTTCCAGCTTAGATTTTTCAGTCGGGCCTATCAATGGCTTTAACCATACATCAGCCTGGCCCGCCTTTTTCAAGAGGTTGCCTGTTGTCGGAACTTATATTATGACTTGCCTCATCTCCCCTGCTTCTATAGCAGAGGGCAAGGAAGCGGGGGCGGATAAAGGAGCCATGAGCGAAGTAGGCTGAGAAGCAGAAACAACCACGGGAACAGAAACAACAGCGGAAGCAGGAACAACCATGGGAGAAGAAATAACAATGGGAGAAATCGAAGGAAGTTCTTTGGGAGCAGGAGGAGAGAAAACAACAAGAGGAGCTTCATCAGAAATGGTACCAAAACCTTCACGGAACAGGAGATCAATGGATTCACGAACAGGAGAGGGAGCTGCATCCCCGGGGGAAGAAAGTTCGGATCCAGGTACGGGAGGATCAACAACAGGTGCAGACTCGTTGTCAGAGACCACCCTCCTCCTACGTGACCTGTGGACCAGCGAACCCTCCTCCTACGTGACCTGTGGACCAGCGAACCCTCCTCTTCCTTTTTCTCCTCTAAGGTCCTGGACCCATTTTCTTTTCTTTTCGACGAGGAGGAACCATCAATGATCTCCTGGGACTTTTCTAGGGACAACCTTGAAGCGGACACAGCCGCAACAGAAATACCACGAGTAGGAAACCCTAACAAATGAAAGGGATCAGATAAAGCTCAAAAAGGGAAGAAGTAAAAAAAATAACTTCACTTACCGTGGGTCTTAACCTTCCAACCAAACCTCCCAGAGAGGTACTTACGTTCTTATAACGGAGCAATCAACAAGAGTTTTTCTACCCCATCACGGAAACTAGAGACATTCTCAACGGTTCCCATGGTTGCTACAAAGGAAAAAGAAACAGTCACGGAATTGATAATTTATCAAAAACAAAGGAAAGGAAAGTGAGCAAAACTGTACTCACGTGCAAGATTCCACTTCTCAGGGAAGGGGAGATTTTCTTCACCTACTAAACCTGCAGTAGGGACAGCAACATATCGGACATACCACCTTCGGTCTTTGTCATCATCTGGAGTAACTAACACTCTTTTACTCCTAGCCGCGAGAGTAAACACTCCTTGGCGGAACAACATCGGAGAATAGAGGTGAATAAGATGATGAAAAGTGAAGGGTACGGAAGCTAAATTTTCCAAATACCTAAGGCACACGACAACTCGTCAAACAAGAGGACCGACTTGTCCCAATTTTGTTTTAAAGAATCGACAAAACTCGATGATACCAGGGTCGATGGGAGGCTTAAATCCTAATATGAAAGGATAAGTATAAACATAAGAATACCCGGTCTTGTAAGAGGTTATTCTTTGGTTATCGTTAGTAACAATTACAGGAAAATAAGGCTTCCAAAAACAATCCCTGCGTACAAGAGACACCAAGCCCTATGTTATCTGGGTAGGATAAAGTTTAGCACTGTCATGCGAAGACATTGAAGAAAGTTGTTCGCTCATGGCCTGACTAACCTTGGCAAAAGAAAACTCTGCAGGGATAATTTCATCGACCCTCGGTTCGCGAAGCGGTTCACTATGTCCTCTACTCTTTGAAAAAGATCTAGAAGCCCTAGCCCCTAAAGAAGATAAAGAAACAGAAGACCTAGAAGAAGACGGGGGAGTAACATGAGAAGAAGAAGAACCCCTGGAAGGGGTAGAACCTAAACTCCTAAGCCTACTGTCTCTCCTACTCCGTGTTGGGGCAGGAGAGGGAGTCCATGCATCTACATTAATGACTTTCCTTGATTGCTGGTTTGAAGAAGACATAATTACGAAGAATGAAGAATTTACAAATAAAGAAAGAAGGTCGGAAAATTTTCATTAAAGAAAGGAAAAAGGGTATTTATACTCGAAGACAACCGTCAAAAAAATGGAAAAACAGTGATGTGAAAGTCATAATTGAAGCTGTCACTTCGTGACTGATGCAGCCGCAAAAGTCCTAAAAGGCGCTGAGTAATTGCAGAACCAACCCGAGAATGCCACGTGGCACGAGCATTAAATGGAAGTGACAAATGATACATACATTCAGAGATGGATGCAATGGTACGAGTGAAGCGGCGTCAAAATATCCACTTACCAAATATTAGTCGATAAATAAATGGTAAAAATGAGCTTCACACGTGTAATAATTATGATGACTCAGCAATCTATGTGGAGCAATGAAATCATGACAACTCAACATGACTCTATGAAGATGTACGAGATAAAGAGGAACTGAATAACATACCCACGGGGTAATCAAATACGGGAATCTTAACATAATCGATAAGATGAAGAGACACGGTTAAACTGAATTAAGGCGAGATACATGGCAGATTCGGGATCTTCAATTAATGAACCAAAACGTTACACAATCTTCACGCAATAGTTACGAATAATCATTTTAACGTTACATTAATGCCATTATTAGTCATTAATGCTTAATCACTGAAAAGAGTAGACATTATATTAATAAATTCCCTATAAAATGGGGTAAAATATAACTTGTAAGAACACGTTCGAGTTGCTATTGCAATATACTTACTTTTTACGCATCATACTGCTTTCTATTTACGAATTTACTTACAATTATTAGCGTATTCCTTGGTTATCAAAAACTCGTGTTCTTCTTAAAATAGCTTTGGCAAAGAATCTAATTCTTTGGTTAAACACATGGGACGTCTGGTAAAGAGAAATACTTATTTCAATAGTTCATACATGCGTACATGTTTTTCCATTAAGGCTCGAGCAATCTACATGGACAGTTTATTCGGCCGTTTGGTCCTTTACAAAATTTTCCTATCGAGACCCTGTTGACACGAAGTATTTCCTTGAAAACATAACATTCGAGGATGATGCCCTTCATTATTCGAGGTTTATTGTAAAGAAGCCTCAGATACTCTAAGTTAACACGAACAAATGGTTGCCTCGTTAAAAACATTGCCGGCAAAACCAATTTTTGATAAAACCCGGTCGAAGGGAAAAAGAGTGCAATACGTGCTTTCATACCTAAGGACTTCATGCTTGGAGTGAACTTCGATTCCTTCGCTCGAACACCTGGAAAAAGTTAGTATAAAATTTAAATGAAAAAGGAGAAGGTTATACCTCAACAATAATATCATTTGAGGAGTGATATGTTCTAATTATTTAGTAGTTGTTCGCCGTTTATCGTGCCAAGCTTGTAGGATCCCTTTCTGACGATGTCGAGGACCTGGTACGGTCCTTCCCAATTTGGAATGAGTTTTCCTTAGTTTGGGTCTCGAGTATTGAGGGTAACTTTTCACAGAACTAAGTCCCCAATTCTAAAGTGGCGAAGGTTGGTACTTCGATTATAGTACCTTTCTATGCGTTTCTTTTGTGCGGCCATTCGGACGAGGGCGACTTCCTGTTTTTCATCTAGTAGTTCGAGGCTCGTATTCAGAGCCTCATGATTTAACTCTTCCATTGCGTATCGAAACCTGGCGCTGGGTTCCCCGTCTTCGACCAGGATCAGGGCTTCGGTGCCATATACCAAGGAGAACAGTGTTGCCCCGTACTAGATTTTGACATTGTTCGATACGCCCAAAGGACTTCGGGTAAAATTTCTCTCCATTTTCCCTTGGCGTCATTCAATCTTTTCTTTAGATTCTGAATGATGGTCTTGCTTTTTGATTCGGCCTTCCCGTTCCCACTAGGATGATACAATGTCGATAAGATCCTTTTTATTTTGTGATCTTCGAGAAACTTTGTTATTTTGCTGCCAATGAATTGTTTTCCTTTGTCGCATATGATTTTGACAGGTATTCTGAATCGGCATATGATGTGATCCCAGATGAAGTCTATAACTTCTTTTTCTCTGACTTTCTCGAAGGCATGTGCTTCAACCTACTTAGAAAAATAGTCACTCATAAATAAAATGAATTTAGCTTTTTTTGGGGTCGGCGATGTCCATTCCCCATTTCAGAACGACCATGGGGATAGGACTGAATGAAGTTGTTCTCCACGCTGGTGGATCATCAACGCGTACCTTTAGCACTTATCGCATTTTCGGACGAATGCTTTAGTATCTTTCTCCATATTGGCCCAATAGTATCATGCTCTGATGACTTTGTAAACTAGTGAATCGGCACCGGAATGGTTCCCGCAAGTACCCTCGTGAACTTCTCATAGGACATAATCGGTGTCTCCTGGTCCCAAGCATACTGCCAACGGTCCATCGAACGTCCTCCTGTACAATGTTCCATCTTTGGCCAATGTGAATTGATCGGGTCCAAGCCTACACTATTATTAAGTAGCAAGGGTGGTCGATGCAGTTTTAACCCAACTAGGTCGGGATCAAATCCACATGGAGTTAATTTGTTTGGAATTAGGTTTATATCTAAGTCTAGATGCGAGTTTTTCTCTTAATTACACTTCCACACATTTGGGTTCGATTTCTACTTCTAACTTTACTCTAATGTATGCACTAATTGAAACTTAGTACAATATTTTTGTTGTTGTTTTTCAAATGTTTAAAGAAGATTAGGGTAATGAGTTCTACCTAGGTGGATATCTAACAGGTGGCAAGAATCTAGGGCAAGCTTGATTAATTGGGGTAGTAATATAGCTATCACACCCGAGTACTCACTCTATACCTCTCGGTAGTTTGAGTGATTTTGCCCAACTTGGCTTTCTCAAGTCCAAATGGGTATTCATGCAATTCAAGTGATATTAGCTCAAGTCGGGTATTACTATCTCTAGGTTTAACCCTTTAATTGGGGCTATCAATTTCATGAGTTCACCCCAATTCCTTGTTAGCCTAGTTTCCTAGACTTAGTCCCTCTTTCTCAAGTAGAGACTAAGTCATAAAGGCATGAATCAATGTTTGCAACCATAATTCTATAGTTCGAGCAAGAACTAGGCTAAATATCACTAACCATACACATTCAATCCCTAAAATAAAATACCCTACAAATACCCACACTACTGGATCCGGTATGCCTATCACATGTTCTCTAGACGGGTTCACATCTTCTTGTGTCTCCTCCACGTTGTCATCAATGTCTATCCTCACTTCATCATGTATTTGAACATCATTACTAGCCTCATCATCTTCTTGCACTACAACATTATCACTCATATTTTTCTTGGATTAGAGGTACTAGCAAATCCACCTCTCCCACTTCTTGTGGTCACCGCCATAACATGCCCCGTATTGTTCCCACCCTTCGGGTTTACTACCGTATCACTTGGTAGTGCCCACTTAGGGAGAGTATTCAAAGCTTGAGAAACTTGTCCAAGTTGGATTTCCAAGTTGCGGATACAAGTGTTGTGGGAGGCCAATTGGGCATCAGAGTCGGCATTTTTCTCCATCATTTGTTTGAACATGTTTTCTATCCGTCCCATCTCATTGTTTGAAGAACTAGAACCTTGTGACGAATATGGAGGCAGGTTGTTGGGTTGTTGATACATCGATGGTCTTTGAAATCCCTACCCCCGATTTCCTTGATTATTGTTGTTTTAACCCCCTTGATTGTTATTTCCTCCCCAATTGCTATTATTTTTTCCACCCTAATTGCTTTGGTTATTTCCTCCCCAATTGCCCTGATTTCCTTGGTTACCCCAATTTTGATTGGTGTTCCCCCAAATTGTTCTGTTTGTTGTTGTTGCCACTATTCCAATTCCCTTGTTGTCCTTGATTGCCTCAATTTTGATTGTTTCCCTGTGATCTCCATTGTTGTTGATTTGGAGCATTGCTCTAGGTAATTGTTCACATATTTAACTTCTTCACTTTGATCATCATATGAATCATCTTGATTGTACCCACTACCACTTTGCTCAAATTGATCCGAATTGTTTTGAACTTGTTGACCTCGTTGTTTTCTCTTATTGACCATCATGTTCACTCCTTCCATGGCATTTACTTGTTTTGGCCCCTGAACCTGTTGAAGCTGAGCCCTTGCCAACTAATTCATGTTGGTTGTCAACTCTGCTATATCTTGTCCATGATCATGAAGTTCCTTGTGAAGATGGATAACATTAGGGTCACCCTGAGGAACGTTGGCTCTACTTTGCCAAGCTGAAGAGGTATCTGCCATCTCATCTAATATTTCACATGCTTCTGAGTATGGAATGTTCATGATGTTACCCCCTGCGAGCTGATTCACCACACACTGGTTAATTGTGTTGATCCACCTATAAAAGGTTTGCTGGATCATTGCCTCTGTCATATCGTTGTTGGGGAATTCTTTGACCATTGTGCGGTACCGTTCCCAAATCTCATGTAGCGGTTCATTTGGCTCTTATTTAAAAGTTAGGATCTCATCTCTCAATGTTTCCATATGTTCCGGAGAAAAGAACTTTGCTATGAACGTCTCGGCCAACTCGTCCAAAGTGTGGATGGAAAGGTTGGGTAACCTCTCAAGCCAATACAAAGCCTTCCCTCTAAGTGAGAAAGGGAAAAGCCTTAACCTCAAAGCGTCCTCAGATACATTCGTTTGCGTGATCCCCTAATACGTGTCAACAAAACCTTTGAGATGCTTATAGTCGTTTTTAATGTGGAGCTTCGGTAAAGAAACCCCTCTGTTCAAATAGAGTAAGCATGGCATTGGCTATTTGAAAGTTTCCCGCCCGAATCCAGGGCGGGACTATTGCGCGTACATAGCCTTCGTTGGGAAACACCCGGTGTGCTGCCCTTGGAGGAGGTGGGGGAGGGTTCGGAATGTTGTGATGAGGAGGGCGACCTCTTCTTTTTGCTTGAGGTTCAAGATGAACCTCATCCACTTCATTTTCATCTACCTCCTCTCCCTGAGGAATATTTTCGAGGGCCTCGTTAAGAGCCATTTGGTACCTAAAAGCAATAGACAAACAAAATTAGAAAAACGGAAAGAGATCAAAACAAAATACACAACTACTTAGATATATAGCTAAGACCGTCTAACTCCCTGGCAACGACGCCAAAATTGATCGAGTCCAAGCCTCACTACTATTGATTAGCGAGGGTGGTCGATGTAGTTTTAACCCAACTAGGACAGGATCGAATCCACAGGGAGTTAATTTATTTGTAATTAGGTTTATATCTAAGTTTAGATGCGGGTTTTGCTCTTAATTTCACTTCCACACATTTGGGTTTGATTTCTACTTATAATTTTACTCTAATGTATGCACTAATTGAAACTAAGTACAATATTTTTGGTGTTGTTTTTCAAGTGTTTAAAGAAGACTGGGGTAGTGATTTCTACCTAGGTGGATATCTAACGGGTGACAAGAATCTAGGGCAATCTTGATTAATTGGGTTCGTAATATAGCTATCACACCCGGGTACTCACTCTATACCTCTCGGTAGTTTGAATGATTTTGCCCAATTTGTCTTTTTTCATGTCCAAATGGGTATTCATGCAATTCAAGTGATATTAGCTCAAGTTGGGTATTACTATCTCTAGGTTTAACCCTTTAATTGGGGCTATCAATTTTTTGAGTTCACCCCAATTGCTTGTTAGCCTAGTTTCCTAGACTTAGTCCCTCTTTCTCAAGTAGAGACTAAGTCATGAAGTCATGAACCAATGTTTGCAACCATTAATTCTATAGTTCTAGCAAGAACTAGGCTAAAT
This sequence comes from Nicotiana undulata, assembly GCA_005239495.1. Lineage (NCBI taxonomy): Eukaryota > Viridiplantae > Streptophyta > Magnoliopsida > Solanales > Solanaceae > Nicotiana > Nicotiana undulata. The sequence goes on from ML252084.1 coordinate 39,425, forward strand.
ATCACTAACTCCTACACATTCATGCCCAAAAATCAAATACCCGTTAAATACCCACACTAGGGTTGGGTCACAACCCTAGCTATGGGTCTAGCTACTCATGGAAATAACATAAATTGAAGATGAAATGAAGATAAAATTCATAATACTAGATTAAGAGATGAAAATCTAATGTTGAAAGATGAATCTAGTACAAAATATCGCAAAAAAGAATACCCAACCGTCTCACGTGCTCATACAATACATAACATAACCTAAAAATGAAAAAATATCTATTTATACTAAGCTGAAATATCTGACAAAAATACCCATACGGAGGTTCTACAGCCACATAATTCTGAGTGGGTCCGCACTCTTGCTTTCTCGGCCGCGTAATTCTAATCGCGGTCCGCTTTCTTCTCGTTTGGACTTGGGTTGAGTTGTGCCTTCATGAACCGCATAATTCCACGTGCGGCCACGCTCCAGATTATGCGGCCGCATAAAAGTGACGCGGTCCGCACTTGCTTGAGTTTGGCTTGAAATCAACTCTCTTATTCTTCATTTGGCGGACCGCATAATTTCGATCGCGGCCGCATAAGGGACATCTACGGCCGCACAATTCTAGTGCGGACCACGTTTCTCTCTTTTGCTCAAATTATCAGCTCCCTAAATCTCAATCATTGCGGTCCGCAAAATTCTAATCGCGGCCGCACATAGACTTTCGCGGCCGCACATATCTGGGGCAGACCGTGCTCAACATTTAACCTTAAAATGCAACTCTCTAAACCTCCCTTTCGCGTTCCATGTAGTTATGATCGCAGCCGAATTATAGCTTTCGCGGCGACACAATATTTGTCCGACCCGCGCTTTAGAACTCTTTTCCCAGCCTTGGGTTTTGTTCAACTTTTGACTCCTTTGTGAGTTGATTATGGTTCGTTTGGCTTAGTTTGAACAATTCCTGCAAGCAAGCATATTTCATTAGCTTCCGGAAATACCTTCAAGCATTTTTGGCCTAAAACATAAGTAAAAGAGAGCAAATAATAGGTTAAAATCCCTACTTATCATGAATCGAGCATCTTTTGTTAGTAGAGTCGTTGATTCCGTAGGGTCCGATGGGAGCTACCCATTTTTTAGATACTCGATATATTTGTTCCTCCAATCCCAAGTCAGGCTTGTGGAGTTTATTTCGGCATGGCCTTCCTCAATTACTGGCTTCGAAATTTGTACGACGGTTCCCGAGCTTATTTCGTCGTCTTCGATCGATGACCCCAAATTTTCAAGGGCATTGGCCACACTGTTTTTATCTCGAGGTACATTCTGTAAGGTCCATTCTTTAAACCGATGTAATGTTACCTGCAATTTATCCAAGTACCTTTGCATTCGATCCTGTCGAACCTCAAAGGTTCTGTTGACTTGGTTTACCACCAGTAGGGAGTCACATTTGGCCTCGATGACCTCCGCTACAAAGCTTTTAGCCAGTTCTAGACCTGCAACCATGGCCTCGTACTTGGCCTCAATGTTAGGTAATTTAGAAGTTTTGATAGATTGCCTAATTATATTGCCCGTGGGCGGCTTCAAAATAATTCCTAACCCGGACCCTTTCCCATTCGAAGCGCTGTCTGTTAAAAGGGGCCACACCCCTGATGATGTACCCGATTTTAACAAAAGTTTTTTTTCGACTTTGGGTACGAGGGCTGGCGTGAAGTCGGCTACAAAGTGTGCTAAAATTTGAGACTTGATGGCTGTTTGGGATTGATATTCGATGATATACCCACTGAGTTCGACGACCCATTTGGCCAATTGGCCTGATAGTTCGGGCTTATGTAAAACATTACGAAGAGGATAAGTTGTTACCACACATAATGGGTGACACTGAAAATACGATTTTAGTTTCCTATAGGCGCTTATTAGAACAAGCGCCAATTTTTCTAAGTGTGGGTACCAGGTTTCGTCCTCGCCTAAAGTTCAACTTACGTAATAAACTTATTACAGGAAATTTCATACCTTTCTCTTCTCGAAATAGGACACCACTTACCGTGTCTTCCGAGACTGCTAAGTATAAGTAGAGTTGTTCGTCTGCTTATGGAGTATGGAGCAATGGTGGACTCAAGAGGTACCATTTTAACTCTTCTAACGCCTGTTGGCGTTCCGGGGACCAGGCAAAATTGTTATTCTTTTTGAGTAGTGAGTAGAACCTATGACTTGGATCTGATAACCTCGAGATAAACCGGCCCAATCCTTCCTGTCAATCTTTGTGTGGCCTTAACATTGTTCATGACTGTGATGTCTTCGATTGCCTTGATATTATCAGGGTTGATCTCGATCCCCCGATTCAACACCATAAAGCCGAGGAACTTGCCCGAACCGACCCCAAAAGCACATTTCTCGGGGTTGAGCTTCATGTTGTATTTTCTCAATATGTTGAAGGTTTCCTCTAAATGTGTCAAATGGTCCTCTGCGCGGGGGGAATTAACTAGCATATCGTCAATATATACCTCCATTATTTTCCTATTTGTTCTTCGAACACTTTATTTACTAAGCGTTGGTAGGTAGCACGAGCATTTTTTAGTCCAAATGGAATTACGTTATAACAATATGTGCCATATTTAGAGATGAATGAAGTCTTTTCCTGATCCTCCGGGTTCATTTGAAATTTCATTGTACCCGGAGTAGGCGTCGAGAAAACTAAGGATCTCGTGGCGGGCCGTGGCATCGATCCTGTCATCTATATTTGGCAGAGGAAAAGAGTCTTTGGGACATGCTTTTTTTAAATCTTTATAATCTACACACATCCTAAGTTTGTTCCCTTTCTTAGGGACTACCACTACATTTGATAACCATTCGGGATATTTTACTTCCTGAATGGATCCTCTTTTGAGAAGCTTAGTTACCTCGTCATTGATGAATGCATGTTTTACTTCGAACTGGGTCCTTCTCTTTTGTTTCACTGGTCTGAACTTCAGGTCCAGGCTCAATCGATGTGTTGTGATCTCTGGTGGGATCCCTGTCATATCTTAGTGGGACCAAGCAAAGCAATCCATATTATTAATAAGAAATTTAATGAGTTTTTCCTAAGTTCGGGGGTTAACCCCATACCCAGGTATACCTGGGTAGGTATTCTATCAATATAACCTGTTCCATCTCCTCGATTAATTATTTGGTTGCATCGAAATCCTCGAGGATAATGAAGGATCGAGGGATCCAGTAGTCGTCGTCCTCCTCTTCTGCTCCCTGCTTTTCTCACTGAGTCGAGGCTGGTGGCTGTGGTTGCTATTTGGCCTCCTGTTTTCCTTTGACCTCCAATCCCTTTGTCGATGAAAAGGCTGATATTGGTATTAACTCATCAACCGCGAACATTTCTTTTGCCGCGTGCTGCTCCCCCTATACCGTTTTTACCCCGTTCGGTGTTGGGAATTTCATCATTTAGTGGAGAGTTGAAGGGACTACCCTCATATTGTGAATCCTGGGCCTTCCGAGTAGGGTCTTGTACCTCATGGGAGTCTCCCTCAATTACATGGAATTTGGTTTCTTGAATAGTTCCAGCTACGTTCACCGGTAAAATGATTTCTCCTTTAGTTATTTCGCTAGCCATGTTGAAACAATTCAGAACTCGAGCTGCGGGTACAATTTAATCTTGCAGGACAAGCTTCTCCACGATCCTCGATCAGATGATATTGGCCGAGCTACCTAGATCGAACACGCCTAATTTGAATTTTGTTCATAAAGATAGAAAGTACCAGAGCGTCATTGTGGGGGTAAAGAGATTCCTTCCGCTTCCTTATCGTTGAATGGTACGGAACCTTATGGCACATAATCTCGGGTTTTTTTCCCATAGTAATTGATACTTTAGTGCATTTAAGCACAGGACCTTGTGGAATATTGACCCCACCGATGGTCATATGGATCACATGTTGTGGCTCTTCCTCTTCGTTTTTCCTGTTGGTGTCCCTTTCTCTGAAATGGTTTTTGGCTCGACCACTTAAGAACTCTCGAAGGTGGCCCTCATTGAATAACCAGGCTACCTCCTCCCTTAGTTGCCTGAAATCTTTGGTTCTGTGGCCATGTGTGTCGTGATACTTGCACATTAAATTGTGATTTCCTTGGGAAGGATCAGTTTGTATGGTTCTGGGCCACCTAGTATCTTTGATTCTCCCAATTGCTGATACAATACCTGATGCATCGATATTGAAGTTATACTCCGATAATCAAGGTGCCTCTGTGGGAGTGGCGTGCTTATCAAAACCACTTTTTCTCATCAGTCCCCGAGAACTCTGTCCTCGGTCGCTTCTTTAATCATTTCGGATGGAATTGCGTCCGGGGCCGCCATTTCTGCGATGTACGTTGTATGGGTGATGTCGGTCTCTGTTAGACCGAGGTTCCCTATCGATATCTCTCTGGTTTCTGCTTACGGGCATGTTCAAATATACGAAATCGGATGGAGTTCCCAATTGGTCATCCTCGACTCTGATCTTTGATTGTTACCGATTATGTACATCGGCCCAGGTTACCACCGGATATTCGATCAAGTTCTGCTTAAGTTGACGTGACACTATCGAACTCTGTTCACTCAACCCCTGAGTAAAGGCTTGAACAACCCAATCATCCGTGACCGGTGGTAACTCCATGCGTTCCATTTGGACTCGAGACACAAACTCCCTAAGCATTTCGTTATCCTTCTGTTTTACTTTGAAAAGGTCCGATTTCCTTGTCACAACCTTTATTGCCCCAACATGTGCCTTTATGAAAGAATCCGCAAGCATGGCGAATAAGTCGATGGAATTTGGCGGTAGATTATGGTACCAAATCATTACTCCCTTCGACAGAGTTTCCCCAAATTTCTTCAGTAGAACATATTCTATATCATCATCTTCCAAATCATTTCCTTTGATGGCGCATGTATAGGACGTGACATGTTCGTTGGGATCGGTGGTCCCATTGTACTTAGAGATTTTCGGTATACGGAATTTATTTGGAATGGGATTCTTAGCCGCACTTGGAGGAAACGGCTTCTGTACAAACTTCTTTGAATCCATTCCTTTCAAAATTGGCGGTGCCCCCAGCATTTGGTCAACCCGGGAGTTGCACGTTTCTAATTTCCTATCATTTGCCTCAATTTTCTTCTCTCCTGATTCAATTCGTTTGGTGAGCTCCTCGAGCATCTTCATTACTGTGGGGTCAGTCCCTGATCCACTGGCACTCGATCTTTCTGGCACTGGCTCGGTTCGATCCCTCTCAGCGTTCGATGTTGATCTTGTAGTTGTGCAATATCGGCCTGTTGAGCCTGTAGCATATCGAATATTACTTGGCGGCTGACTCCTCCATATCCTCCGCCCTGTGTACCTCGACCACCAGACCGGCCTTCTCTGCGTACACTCCATTCGGGATCTGCGCCCAAATTTGCATTTAGAGCGATATGCGAACTGACGTCGACTGGATTGGAAATTGCCGCTCCCTCGAGATCAGCTTACGGCACCTCGACCCTTGGACCTACTATATTGTCGTTTTCTCCGTGAAATCCGAGGCCATTGTCACCATGTGTTGGTGCTATTTGTGAGTTTGACATAATTTATCTTTAAAACAAAAATTCTGACAAGAACAAGCGTAAAGTAGTGTCTGTTATCGGAATCAGTATTGACAATCACTATTATCCTTAGCCCAACGGTGGCCGCCATACTGCTTACCCTTAAATTTGGATAACAATTAAACTTATATTGTGGTTTTAAGGATATGTGAATTCGCTCAATACCAATTGATAAATATGAAAGTAAATGACAGAATTAAATTACAAATAAATCAAACCAGCATTCAAGTATTGCTTCAACCTCGAGTCAAGATACCCTCGAACTGATAAGTGCAAGAACAGTAAGAGACGGAATGAACTGATGAATAATAACACAAGTAAGAAAGAGAGTTGTATTGCTTTAATATCTGTGAATGATGATGCTTACAAATGATTAGAACTCCTCTTTATATAGTAGAGTAATTTTACTTATGGTATAACTCTAATTACAGAAGGAAATCGTATAATTAGCTAATTAACCGCTTCTGATTTGATCCGTTCTGAGATATACGCCATGATTCTTGACCAATCATGGATTTATCGCTCTTCCGTTACTAAGCTATCCCCGATGTTACTCGGAGTCTGTCTCCCTTGGCTTCGATTGATACCGTCCTCGACCTCGAAAGGGACTTCGATCTCGAACTCAATGCCTTAGCTCTTCGATGCAACGTTCCAGTCTCGATCAAATAATAAAATCGGGTGGCCCCGATTTCTACCGTATACAGTTAGGCCACAAGCAATCTATTCAGATTAAAGTAATTGATCCTTTATCAATAACAAGAATAATGTAGTGAGATTGACAGGTTAAACAATTGCACGATATTAGTAAAGAATAAGAGAAAGAGATTCTTATTCTTGATCCAGACGGAATAATGATCAACAATGAAATAAAGTGCTCTTGTGAACAATAATTTTGATACAATTTCAGTAAAGTGTAGTGTATGCTAACGAGAATTAAGCTGGGTTACAAATGTCGGGAAAAGGGATACTTATAAGATAGGTTAATTATCATCGTTCCTAATTTCTCTCCTACACGTTGCATCTGTTGTCTGTTGTATTTGTGAATCCCGCCCGTTACGCTAGCTGAGGCATAACTACAGAACGTAATTAATAGTTCCCATATATCTAGGACTCCGTTGGTCCAGGAAAAATATCTATCGGGATGCTTGCGACCATCCAGTACATTGGTCTCTGAGCGCTCGTCTGGTATGAATAAGGAGATTACAGGGATTAGTTCTCCGGTCTTCAATATTTGATCTAGGTGTAGATTTTGAGAAAGAAGAAAAAGTTTCTACATACACATCTCTTGAGCAACAGAATTTATACAAAGCTCCTAATTCTAATTAAGGAAATAAAATAAATCTATACAATCAATCCAGCTATCAAATAAAATCAGATCTTTTAAATATAATCAAATCTCCTGAAATCATGCCAGTCAATACTCCTAAATCAAGTCTCCTTGAATCATGCTAATCAACACTCCCCTCAAGTTGGTGCAAAGATGTCGCACATGCCCAATTTGCAGCTCAAAGTATGAAAAGTTCGCTTGTTAAGATCTTTGGTAAACACATCAGTTAGCTGTTTTTCCGATGGCATATGAAACAAACTCAAGACACCAGTTGTAACTTTTTCTTTGATGAAATGTCGATCAATTTCCACATGCTTTGTTTAGTCATGCTGGATTGGATTATGATCTATACTGATGGAAGCTTTATTGTCACAGTACAAGGAAAGTTTTCCTTTTTCAATACAATCTCAATTCCTGTAGTAGCTTTTGTAGACAAAGCAGTTCGCAAACACCCTGGGCCATAACTTTATATTCTGCCTCCGCACTTGACCTAGAAACTACACTTTGCTTCTTGCTTCTCCAAGTAACCAAGTTTCCTCCTACGAGCGTACAATAACCAGATGTTGATCTTTTGTCATCTACAGATCCATCCCAATCCGCGTCTGTAAAGGCTTCTATTTGGAGGTGATCATGTTTGGAGAAAATTAGACCTTTCCCTGGAGAAGACTTTAGATACCGCAAAATTTAAAAGACGTCTTGCATATGAGGATCTCGGGGATCATGCATGAACTGACTCACTAGACTAACTGAATAGGCTATGTCTGGTCTAGTGTGACAGAGATAAATGGGTCTTCTCACCAGCCTCTGATATCTCCCTTATCAACTGATTCTCCAACTCCGCTTTGTAACTTGTGATTGCTTTCAATGGGCGACTATGCGGGCTTGCAACCTGTCATACTAGTTTCTTTCAAAAGATCCAGAATATACTTCCTTTGTGATGAACCAAGAGGTCATCTTGTGTTTTAGGACTTATTCCACACTCATTAGCCTTGAAAATCTTATAATTATCCTTTTCGATATGCGTGCGCAATCTTGGCGTAATTTCGAAAAGCATTTATGTGAAAAATAGAAGAAACAATAGTTTTTGAAATTTCAAATAATTTTTGTTGACTTTGGTCAATATTTTGAGTAAACGGATCCGGACCCGTGTTTCGACTGTCCTAGTGGGTCCGTAATAAAATATGGGACCTGGGCGTATGCCCGGAATCGAATTCCGAGGTCCCAAGCTCGAGAAATGAATTTTTGATAAATATTGTAAGACTGAAAATCCGTAGAATTAAAGAAAATGATTAATGTTTGATCACGTTGGTATCGGGCCCGTATTTTGGTTTCGGAGACCGGTATAGATTTATTATAATATTTGAGTCATGTCTGTGAAATTTGGTAGAAATCAGATTTTATTTGACGTGATTCGGACCTTGGTTGAGAATATAGTAGTTTTGAAACTATCATGAAAATTTCATGGTGCTAAATTTGTAGTTTTAGGTGCTATTTTTGTGATTTGATCGTACGAGCAAGTCCGTATGATATTCTTAGACTTGCGTGCATGTTTGGTTTGGAGTCCTGAGGGATCGAGTGAGTTTTGAATAGGCTACAGAATGATTTGGACTTAAAAGGAATAGGTGGTGTGCTTCAGCTGTGTTGCAGGCCTCAGACATCGCAAATGCGAAGAGAAGCTGGGCATGCCTGTGTTCGCAATTGCGAACTTTTATTCGCATTTGCGAAGGAAGTCTGGGAGGGGTATGGATCGCAAATGTGATCTTTTGTCCGCATTTGCAAGGTTAGTGATCGCAATTGTGATACATTTTTCGCATTTGCGAAGGTAGCAGGAGTTGTGGAGGCTTCACAAATGCGATAGTCCCTTCGCAATTGTGAGCTTCGCATTTGAGAATTTCAGGTCACAAATGCGACATCCGCAGCTGATAACCTGATTACTTAGCCGAGATGTTTCTCATTTTACAACCTTTCAAAACACTCCAAAACCTTTAGGCAATTTTTCAAAGGCAAGTTCTTCTCCAAATCATAGGTAAGTGATTCTTAGCTCAATTCTTTCAATCTTTCACTTCTTTTATGAAGATTTCAACCTAGAATCTAGGATTTTCATGGTGGAATTGGGAGGTTTTGGGTAGAAATTAGGGATTTCAAAATTTGAGGATTTAGACCTCAAATTGAGGTTAGATTCCAAAACTAATTATATACCCAAACTCGGGGGTGAATGGGTAATTGAGTTTGGTCCGAATTTTGGGTTTGACCAAGCAGGCATGGGGTCCATTTTTTACTTTTTGGGGAAAATATTGGGAAACTTATAATTATGTATTATAATTGGTTTCTTTAGTGATAATTGATGTTATTAAGTTGATATTGACTAGATACGAGTGGTTCAGAGGTGGAAAATAGAGGAAAAACGATAATTGAGCGCTGAGTTGGCCGTTGGATTGAGGTAAGTATTTGGTCTAACTTCGACTTAAGGGATTAGGAATCCCTGACTTAGTTGCTATGTGAAATTTCATGTGTGTAGCGTATAGGTGAGGTGACGAGTACCTATGCGCCGCCAAATTATCTGTTTAGCATGATCCCTTCCCCTTTCCCAATTTACTATCTTCCTGTCTTAACTGCTTCATGTTTATTGATGCTTCTATGTCTAATTTCTTCTTGTTAGATGTTGTTATTTATTTGAAGTATTAGTTGTACCACATTTCTATTGTGATACATTATTGGTTTAAGCTGGGTTGTCGGTGTTTTACGGTATATTTCGGTTGGTCTCGCTGTGTAGCATTAATTGATGAGTTTCATACTTGCTTAGATTTCTGTTTGTATTGGTTGAGGCATAAATGTTGTGGAAGGTTTTGAGATAAATTGAGACATACATGTTCTTATTGGGTGATTGGTGATTGTCTGGTGGGATCGGATTGCATGTCGCAACAAGGAGTAATAAGGGTGGACACGTGTGATCGGGTTGCATGCCGCAACAGGAAGAATAAGGGTGATTTATATTGAGGAGTAATAAGGGTGGACAGGTGGGATCGGGTTGCACGCCGCAACATGAGGAATAAGGGTGAATGTTCATATTGTTACTGATTATATGGTGGGATCGGGATGCACGCCGCATCATTTTGTTGTTTATTTATGCTGCTTCTACTGTTATTTCATTCTGTAAAGTATTGAAACTCTCTTAAGGATTTGTTATAGCTAAGTACTAGCAAGATAACTGGGTTCCGCATCTATTTACAGCAAGTTACTGTTTTATTTTATTTCACATTTCCTTTTTGCTTTATTGTAAACTGAATATAGGTGATATTATAAACGCCCCGCCGTAGCCTCGTCACTACCTCGTCGAGGTTAGGCTCGACACTTACTAGTACATGGGGAGTGATGCTACACTCTGCACTTCTATGCAGATTTTGGAGCTGATTGTGGATGATCGAGAGGTCGGTTGCAGATATTCGTCCAGGAGACCCAAGGTAGTCCTGCAGGCGTCCGCCGGCCCTGGCGTCCCCTCCTATGCTTTATATTTCCGTTTTATTTCTCTTCGAGACATATATACTTTTCTTTCAAACCCATACTTGTAGATATTCATAGAATGTTCGTGAGTTGTGACACCTGATTCTGGGTTGTAACAGTTTCGGTTTTATTAGTAGTATAAGTGTAATCCAGTTCATTATGCTCTTCAGCTTTTATCACCGATGATTTAGTTTTGTTGAATTTTAATTATAAAAGAAAAAGTAAAAGAAAAAGGTAATTATAACTCTATTGTTGGCTTGCGTAGCGAGTGCGTTGTTAAGCGCCATCACGGTCCCGGCGGTGGAAAATGCGAGTCGTGACAAGTTGGTATCAGAGCACTAGGTTGCTTAGGTCTCACAATTCACAGACAAGCTTAGTAGAGTCTGGGGGGTCAGTATGAAGGCGCCTGTACTTATCTCCCAGAGGCTATAAAGTTAGGAAGAAGTTCACTTTTATTCAACTTTGTCGTGCGATTCTTATTATCCCAATACTGACGGAGCTCTTCTATTCTTATTCTCTCGCAGATGGCGAGGACACGTACTTCTTCTTCCGCTGATCAACACGCGGACCCTCCAGCAGCAACTCCTACGAGGGGCAGAGACTAAGGTTGTTACACCCCGTAAGTTTAACAATATTGATACCGTTATATATATCGGATATTGTAAATTATACATATAATATGAGAAAGTTTATGAGAGTTTTTTTATGTAAAGGTAAAAATTATTTTCTCAGAAGAAAAGAAAGTTATTTTTGTTACCACTTTAAGAATTAAGCGTACGAGAATTTTTACTTTTTATATGAGATTAAGAAAATTATAAGTTGAGAAAATATATGTATATTTACAATGAATATTTATATAATATTAACGGTTAACAATTAAATACAATTGGAATGAAATGATATGCATTTGATTAGTATTAGAGTGATAAACAAAAATTTTAACATAGTTAAAATAAGGGGTGTAATATTTAATGTGAATTGAAGCAACAATAGCACATGATGATATAAAATGATAGAATAGACTTGAAAGCATTCTTTGTATGATAACCATAATATATATTTAAAGCTATACACAAAAATGGTTATCATTTGGATAGTTGTGGTGGTGTTATTGGTAATTAATATGTATGTTGGAAAATTGAGTGTTTATGAGGTAAGATATTAAGTTGTTTGTGGGTATAGTTATAGTATTAATAGTTATATTGGTTAATAGTGATATTGTTTGACGTAATTGTATGTTTACAATGATTATGTTATGGTATTTAAATGTATCCGTATAGTTTAATAGTTAATTTGATTATTATTTTTATATGGATATTTTAATAAAATAATAGTGTATGTATTTATTTTGTATGGTATCACATGACCATGATAGAAAAGTATATTATAGTAAGATATATAAAATGTATTAAAAGTGAGTAGTATTTTAAGTAATTTGAGATAATTTTTAATTACGTGGGTAATTGGTTAAATATCGGGTAACGAGTTATTACCTAATTAATTAATTCAATATTTTTGATATCTTACCCACCCCACGTGACAGCCCCTCACTTTCAAAGTGATGACTCTTAAAGTCATGTAAAAGGTGTCAACAATATATGGATTCCAAGACACCATTGATTCATTGTATGTTCCCATTTCCTTTTACCTTGTACCTACTAGTCTGTAACATAAGATCAGTTGCGTTTGTCTATCTTGCAATGGCGTTGGCTTTCTTCTTTTGGACTAGAGATGAGAGAAAGAGAACGAAAGGGAGAGGGAAAAAGATGAGCATTATTCATTGATTAATTTACCTTCTAACGAAGAAACATATTTTCCTGCGTTTATGTTGGAAGTTGGTGCGGGAATGAGAAGCTGAGAGATTATAGGGTAGAAAGGAAAGTTTTTGGAGTTGGCACCTCAACTTTATTGAGTTGGGACATCATATATTCTTCTTTATGACTTTATGTACTAAAAAGAAAAGTTGAATTAAGAGATATCACAATGCAATGTCCTCTCGGAAATATATATAAAAATCAAATTCCTTATTGAGAATGCACGTTATTAAGTCCATTTACTTGGTAACTTGTTCAACCAAAGGGTATTAGACCAAGTCTATTTGCTTGATAGAACGTGAATGAAGTTTGGCTTTAAATTCATTTTGAACAAGGAAATCCCTCTGTTTCGGTGCTTTTACCTAGAATTTTGATTTGGACGGTTTGTAGAAAATCCGGCAAAGTTCATCACCTACGATAAAGTCGTCATTGAAGGTATGTTAAGGCTATCTCTTCTTTCTTTTTGGCATGATCCAAATAATACAAATGAACAAGCTTCCAAAGATACTCTACTCTTAGAAGCTACTAGTACTTACATTGTTTCCCTTCTTATGGAACAATTGATGTTGAGGTTGCTTCTCTTATTCTTATGTTATAAATGTTGTTGGTACTTCCTGATTCTTATAAGATTCTTGATAAAGAGTTAGTTCTAATAATGTGTAGGGAGAATATCGATCTTACGTCACTCCGAAAGGTTCTAAATATGATTCCAATGAATCCTACATGCATTATATATATGTATATATTTTACTCCACCGAGCCGCGCTATAGTCGGTCGGGTATGGAACCTATTGTGAAACCACTGATCAGTTGGATTTACCGAGCTCCACGTGGCCGGGTATATTTTTACCGAGTCCTCTTTGAGGCCTGGTACGATATGATGATGATGCCCACATAGGCATACGTTTTAAAGGATTATGTATATATATGTATCACACATTTCATGTCACTATCTCTCAGAGGCACTCAGATGCTACAAGTTGTATCTTCTACGTCTCTCTTTACATTACTGTTCTTAGTTATGTTATTCTGCCTTACATACTCAGTACATTATTCGTACTGACGTCCCTTTTTCTTGGGGACGCTGCGTTTCATGCCCGCAGGTTGCGATAGACAGGTTGACAGTCCTCCTAGTAGGCTTTCAGCTCGGCGGAATGTTTTGCTGCACTCCACTTACTCCGGAGTTGTCTATTTGGTCAGTATAATTGGGACATGCATTGACTGGTATGGCGGGACCATGTCCCGACCTTTTTGATATTTATGTATTCTTAGAGGCTTTGTAGACAGAGGTTCAGTTGGTACAGTATGTCAGAGTCCTTGACGGTCCATATGCATTCATGTATTAAGAATGATAGTTTATTGACACAGTGTTGCCCACTTATAGTTGTACATTATGAGTTGTGGCCATGTTAGCCCATGATAGTAACCAAAAGAATGAGTTCAGCTAACTTGACATATATATGTTCTAGTTTTGGTCGAACGATCATGAGTTACAGAGTGGTTCGCTCGGGCCAACACGGCACCGGGTTCCAACCACGCCTCCCCAGGTTCGGGGCGTGACAGAGGCCGTGCCAGAGGCCGAGGCAAGGGCAGGGCTCAGCCTAGGGCCCAAGCAGCAGCTCCAGCTACGGAGCCTCAGGTGGAGTTCTATGAGGGGGCTCCAACACAGACCTTTCCGGCAGGACCAGCTTAGGTCCTAGAGGGGTTTATTGCTACCCCGGTGCTCCAAGATGCCTTGGTCCGACTAGTGGGACTTATGGAGAGTGTAGACCATACCGGCGCATTCCCCGTGGAACCAACCATATCTCAGGCTGGAGGAGAAGCCCAGACTCCTGCCACTCATACTCCGGAGCAGATGGCTCCCCAGTTTCAGACCCCAGCAGCTCATTCAAGTGGGGGTAGTTCAGCCAGTTGCTGCAGCACCGCCCGTTGATGAAGAAACTATGTCCTCCGATTATTTGTGGAGTCTGGATAGGTTTATCAAGCTTTTCCTAGTTCATTTAAGCGATGCCACTTCAAAGGACCCCCAGAGTATCTTGATAGCTGCCATAAGGTTCTTCGGAACATGGGTATTTTGGAGACCAATGGGTTCGACCTTGCTGCTTTTTAGATGACCGGTTCCGCCAAGAAATGGTGAAGGGATTATTTATTGACTAGACCAACTGGGTCGCCTGCTCTTACTTGGTATCAGTTCTCACATCTTCTTGGAGAAGTTTCTGCCTATTACTACGAGAGAGGAGCGTCGCCGTCAGCTTGAGCGTCTCCAGTAGGGCATCATGACTGTTACTCAGTATGAGACCCGGTTCGTGGATTTGGCCCCTCATGCTATTCTTCTGCTCCCCACACATAGAGAGAGAGGGTTAGGAGATTTATTGAGGGTCTTGCTCAGCCTATTAGATTGCAGATGGCTAAGGAGACTGGGAGCGAGATTTCTTTCTAGGATGCGGCCAATGTGGTCAGGCGAGTAGAGATGGTTCTTGGACAGGGAGGTCAGGGGTCAAATAAGATACCTCGTTATTTCGGTGGTTCAGTGGTGCCTCATCTGGAGGAAGGGGTACTTTTGGTAGAGTACATCCTCCTAGACCGTTCCATTAAGCTCTCCAGGCATCCCACGGTGCCCCAGGTGGTCGTGGTTATTATGTACCACCTTCTGGGCAGCCATCCTACAGTGCACCACCAGCTCCTATTAGAGCACCTCATCTTTAGAGTTATAATCATGGTCAGTCGGCTCGTCAGGGTCAGTCACAGTTTTCACAGCCTCAGTATCAAGATGGGTGTTTTGAGTATGGTGATTATGGGCATAATCAGAGGACTTATCCGAGATTATCTGGTGTTCAGCCGTAGTATCAGGGTTCCCGTGACATGGTTCCGGCACTAGTTGCTGCACCGCTTGCTCAGCTAGCCAGAGGCAAGGGCTAGAAAGTTTGAGGTAGGGGTCAGACTGTTAGCGGTGGAGGTCAGGCTGCTAGAGGTAGAGGCCCGCCTGTCAGAGGTAATCCTAGAGATATGGTTCAGGGTGGTGGGGCCCAGCCTCGCTGTTATGCCTTTCCAGTCAGGCTTGAGGATGAGTCCTACGATGCTGCTATCACTGGTACTGTTACAGTTTGCAGTAGAGATGCTTCAGTCCAATTTTCTCCGGGGTCTACTTACTCTTATGTGTCCTCTTATTTTGCTTCATATTTGGTTGTGCTCCGTGATTCATTGAGCTCCCCCGTGTATGTGTCCACGCCCGTGGGGGATCCTATTTTGGTAGATCGTATTTATCGCTCGTGTGTGGTTGTTATTGGGGGTCATGAGATCAGTGTAGACCTTTCGCTCCTCGATATGGTGGATTTTGACGTTATTTTAGGCATGGATTGGATGTCTCCTTACCATGCTATCTTTCCCTATCATGCCAAGACAGTGACCTTGGACTTATCGGGGTTATCTCGATTAGAGTGGAGAGGGACTCCTGGCCATTCTTCCAGTAGGGTCATTTCTTATATGAAGGCTCACCGTATGGTCGAGAAGGGGTGTTTGGCCTATTTGGCATATGTTCATTATTCTAGTGCTGAGGTTCCTTCAATGGATTCTATGCCTGTTGTTTGTAAATTTCCTGAGGTATTTCCTCTAGATCTTCCGAGGTTGCCACCAGACAGGGATATTGACTTTTGCATTTATGTGGCTCCGGGAACCCAACCCATTTCTATCCCGCCATACCGGATGGCCCCGTCAGAGTTGAAAGAGCTGAAGGAACAGTTACAAGATTTACTTGATAAAGGCTTTATTAGACATAGTGTCTCGCCCTGGGGTGCACCAGTATTATTTGTGAAGAAGAAGGATGGGTAAATGAGGATGTGTATTGATTATAGGCAATTGAACAAGGTCACAATCAAGAACAAGTATTCGTTGCCGGGGATTTATGATTTGTTTGATCAGCTTCAGGGTGCCAAGGTGTTTTCAAAGATTGACTTGAGATCTGGCTACCATTAGTGAGGATTAGGGCGTCCGGCGTCCCTAAGACAGCTTTTTGGACGCGGTATGGGCATTATTAGGTTTTGGTGATGCCCTTTGGGTTGACTAATGCCCCAACAACATTCATGGACTTTATGAACCGAGTGTTCAAGCCTTACTTGGATTCATTTGTGATTGTGTTTATTGATGACATATTGATATACTCTCGCAGTCGGGAGGAGCATGAGCAGCACCTCAGGATAATGCTCCAGACTTTGAGGGATAGTCAGTTGTATGCTAAATTTTTAAAGTGCGAGTTTTGGTTGGATTCAGTCGCTTTCTTGGGTCATGTCATATCAACAATTGGTATTCAGTTGGTTCCTAAGAAGATTGAGGAAGTCAAGAACTGGCCTCGACCCACTTCAGCTACAAAGATCAGGAGCTTCTTGGGTTTGGTGGGTTATTACCGACGGTGTGTGGAGGGGTTTTCATCTATAGCAGCCCCGATGACCAGGTTGACCTAGAAGGGTGCCCCGTTGAGATGGTCGGACGAGTGTGAGGCGAGCTTTCAGAAGCTAAAGACAACTTTGACTAAAGCACCAATGTTAGTATTACCATTAGGTTCAGGATCTTACACAGTATATTGTGATGCCTCCCGTGTTGGGCTCGGAGCTGTATTGATGCAGGAGGGCAGAGTGATTGCATATGCATCTTTCTAGTTGAAGGTTCATGAGAAGAATTACCATGTTCATGACTTAGAGTTGGCATCCATTGTTCACATGTTGAAGATTTGGAGGCACTATCTTTATGGCGTGCCATGTGAGGTCTTCACGGATCATCGCATCCTTCAGTATTTGTTCAAGAAAAAGGATCTCAATTTGTGGCAGAGGAGATGGTTAGAGCTATTGAAGACTATGACATCACAATATTGTATCATCCGGGAAAGGCCAATGTGGTGGCCGATGCATTGAGTAGGAAGGCGGTGAGTATGGGCAGCCTTGCTTTCATTCCAGTCGGTGAGAGACCGCTAGCTTCAGATATTCAGACTTTGGCCAATGAGTTTGTAAGATTGGATATTTCAGTGCCTCACCATGTTCTTGCTTGTACAGTCGCTCGGTCTTCCTTGTTTGAACGTATCAGAGATCGGCAGTATGATGACCCTCACTTGATGGTCCTTTAGGATAAAGTTCGGCACGGTGGTGCCAAGCAGGTTACAGTTGGGGACTGTGTTTTGAGGATGCAGGGTAGTATATGTGTGCCTAATGTTGATGGGCTTCGGAAGTTGATCCTTGAGGAGGCTCGCAGTTCTCGGTATTCTATTCACCCGGGCGTTGCCAAGATGTACCAGAACCTTCGGCAGCATTATTGGTGGATGAGGATGAAAAAGGATATAATGGCTTATGTAGCTCGGTGCCGGAATTGTCAACAGGTGAAGTATGAGCACCAGAGACCCAGTAGTTTGCTTCAGCAGATGGATATTCCTGAATGAAAGTGGGAGCATATCACTATGTACTTTGTTGTTGGACTCCCACAGACTCAGAGGAAGTTCGATGCTGTGTGGGTTATTGTGGATAGGCTGACTAAGTCAGCACACTTCATTCCTGTGGAAGTCACCTATTCCTCGGAGCAATTAGCAGAGATTTATATCGGGAGATCGTCCGTCTTCATGGTGTGCCTGTGTCTATCATTTCTGATTGAGGTACGCAGTTTACCTCGCACTTTGGAGGGAAATACAACGTGAGTTGGGCACGCGGGTTGAGTTGAGTACAACATTTCATCCTCATATGGATGGATAATCTGAGCGTACTATTCAGATCTTGGAGGATATGCTTCACGCCTGTGTTATCGACTTTGGAGGTTCTTCAGACCAGTTCTTGCCATTAGCGGAGAATAGCTACCAGTCGAGCATTCAGATGGCCCCTAGGAGGGATATGGTAGACGGTGTAGGTCGCCAGTTGGGCGGTTTGGGCCGGGGGAGGCTCAGTTATTGGGTACAGATTTAGTATAGGAGGCATTGGACAAGGTCAAGATTATTCAGGATCGCCTTCGTTCAGCTCAGTCCAGGAAAAAGAGTTATGCGACCGTAGAGTTCGTGATGTAGTATTCATGGTCGGGGAGAGAGTATTGCTTCGTGTATCGCCCATGAAGGGGGTCATGAGGTTTGGGAAGAAGGGCAAGTTGAGCCCTAGGTATATCGGGCCATTCGAGATTCTTGAGAGAGTCGGGGAGGTGTCTTATAGACTTGCGTCGCCTCCAGGGCTATCCTCAGTTCATCCAGTATTTCATGTGTCCATGCTCTGGAAGTATCACGGTGACCTATCACACGTATTAGAATTCAGCTCTGTCTAGTTGGACAAGGATTTGACTTATGAGGAGGAGTCGATAGCCATTCTAGACCGACATGTTCGACAATTTAAGCCGAAGAGTTACCCTTCTGTTCGAGTGTAGTGGAGAGGTCAGCCTGTTGAGGCAGCTACATGGGAGTTCGATCCGGACATGCAGAGTAGATATCCTCACTTGTTCGCCAGTTCAGGTACTTTTCTATGTCCGTTCGAGGACGAACATTTATTTTAGAGGTGAAGATTGTGATGACCCAAGGGGTCATTTTGTGTTTTAAGACTTATTCCACGCTCATTAGCCTTAAAAATCATATAATTATTCTCATCGATATGCGTGCGCAGTCTGGGCGTAATTCCAGAAAGCATTTATGTGAAAAATAGAAGAAATAATAATTTTTGAGTAAACAGACCTGAACCCGTGTTGCGACGGTCCTTGTGGGTCCATAATAAAATATGGGACCAGGGCGTATTCCCGGAATCGAATTTCGAGGTCCCAAGCTCGAGAAATGATTTTTTGATGAAAATTGTAAGACTGAAAATACATAGAATTAAAGGAAATGATTAATGTTTGATCATGTTGGTATCAGGCTAGTATTTTGGTTCCGAAGCTCGGTACAGGTTTATTATAATATTTGATTCATGCCTGTGAAGTTTGATAGAAATCATAATTTTTTGACGCGATTCAGACCTTGGTTGAGAAAATAGAAGTTTTGAAACTATCTTTAAAATTTCATGAGTTTTGGTGCTAAATACATATCTTTAGGTGCTATTTTTGTGATTTGATCACACGAGCAAGTCCGTATGATATTCTTAGACTTGCGTGCATGTTTGGTTTGGAGCCTCGAGGGCTCGGGTGAATTTTGAATAGGCTACAAAATGAATAGGACACCCATTATTCTTCGCAAATGAGAGGTCAGGGTTGGAATTTGCGATCATTGTTGAGGTCGCATTTGCCAAGTTCTCATCGCAAATGCGCAGAGAAGCTGGGCATGCCTGTGTTCGCAATTGCGAACTTTTACTCGCATTTGCGAAGGAAGTCTGGGAGGGGTATGGATCGCAAATGCGATCTTTTGTCCGTATTTTCAAGGTTAGTGATCGCAATTGCGATACTTTCCTCGCATTTGTGAATGAAGCAGGAGTTGTGAAGGCTTCGCAAATGCGATGGTCCCTTCGCAATTGCGAGCTTCACATTTGAGAAGCTCAGGTCGCAAATGCGACATCCGCAACTGATAACCTGAGTACTTATACGGAAGTTTTCTCATTTTTTAACCTTTCAAAACACTCCAAACCCTATAGGAAATTGTTTCAAGGCAAGTTCTTCCCCAAATCATAGGTAAGTGATTCTTAGCTCAATTCTTTCAATCTTTCACTTATTTTATCAAGACTTCAACCTAGAATCTAGGATTTTCATGGTGGAATTGGGGGGGGGGGGGGGGGGTTGGGTCAACTTTGGGATTTTAAAATTTTTTGAATTCANAAATTCATGGATTCCAAAACCAATTATATATCCGGACTTGGGAGTGAATGGGTAGTCGAGTTTTGGTCTGCATTTCGGGTTTTGACCAAGCGGGCACGGGGTTGATTTTTGACTTTTTGGGGAAAATGTTGGGAAACTTATAATTATGTATTGGAATTGGTTTCTTTAGCGATAATTGATGTTATTAAGTTGATATTGACTAGATACGAGTGGTTCGGAGGTGGAAAATAGAAGAAAAGCGATAATTGAGCGATGAGTTGGTTGTCAGATTGAGGTAAGTGTTTGGTCTAACTTCAACTTGAGGGGTTAGGAATATCTGACTTAGTTGTTATGTGAAATTTCATGTGTGTGGCGTATAGGTGAGGCGACGAGTACCTATGCGCCACCAAATTATCTGTTTAGCATGATCCCTTCCCCGTTCCCAATTACTATCTTACTATCTTAACTTCTTCATGTTTACTGATGCGTCTATGTCTAATTATTTCTTGCTAGATGTTGTTCTTTATTCGAAGTATTAGTTGTACCGTATTTCTATTGTGATACATTATTGGTTTAAGCTGGGTTGTTGGCGTTTCACGGTATATTTCGGTTAGTCTTGTTGTGTAGCATTAATTGATGAAGTTTCATACTTGTTTAGATTTCTGATTGTATTGGTTGAGGCATAAATGTTGTGGAAGGTTTTGAGATAAATTGAGACATACATGTTCTTATTGTGTGATTGGTGATTGTCTGGTGGGATCGGGTTGCGCGCCGCAACAAGGAGTAATAAGGGTGGACATGTGGGATCGGGTTGCACGCCGCAACAGGAAGAATAAGGGTGATTTATATTGAGGAGTAATAAGGATGGATAGGTGGGAATCGGATTGCACGCCGCAACATGAGGAATAAGGGTGAATGTTCATATTGTTACTGATTATATGGTGGGATCGGGATGCACGCCGCATCATTTGGTTGTTTATTAATGCTTCTTCTACTGTGATTTCATGCTGTAGTATTGAAACTCTCTTAAGGATTGGTTATAGCTGAGTACTAGCAAGATAACTGGGTTCCGTATTTACTGCAAGTTAATGTTCTATTTTATTTCGCACTTCCTTTTTGCTTTATTATAAACTGAATACATGTTATATTATAAATGCCCCGCCGTAGCCTCGTCACTACCTCGTCGAGGTTAGGCTCGGCACTTACCAGTACATGGGATCGGTTGTACTGATGCTACACTCTGCACTTTTGTGCAGATTTTGGAGCAGATTGTGGCTGATTGAGAGGTCGGTTGCAGATATTCGTCCAGGAGGCCCAAAGTAGTCCTGCAAGCGTCCGCAGGCCCTGGCGTCCCCTCCTATGCTTTACATTTCTATTTTATTTTTCTTCGAGATAGATGTACTTTTCTTTAAGACCCATACTTGTAGATATTCATAGAATGTTCGTGAGATGTGACACCGGTGTCTGGGTGGTGACAATTTCGGTTTTATTAGTAGTATAAGTGTAATCCAGTTCATTATGCACTTCAGATTTTATTCCCAATGATTTAGTTTTGCTGAATTTTAATTATAATGGAAAAAGTAAAAGAAAAAGGTAAATAGAACTCTAACGTTGGCTTGCCTAGCGAGTACGATGTCAGGCGCCATCATGGTCCCGGCGGTGGGAAATCCGGGTCGTGACATCCTTTGAGAAATAAAGATTCCTCTTTTGGGTCTATCAACCTCAATTCCCAAGAATTATTGCAATTTTCCTAGATCTTTGATCTCAAATTCATGTGTCAACAACTTCTTCAATCGAGAAATCTTCTCTTTGTCATCTCCTGTCATTACTATGACATCAACATAAACTATGAGAAGAGTGAGTTTACCCGTTTGATGTCTTATGAAGAGGATTTGATCATCATTGCTTTGTTGGTAACTGAAGGAGATCATTGCTTTGCTGAATCTGTCAAACCAAGCTCTGGGGGATTGCATCAGTCCGTATAAGGCTTTCTTCAATCTGCATACCGTTCCTTGACTCTGCGCAATGTCAAATACAAAAGGAATATCCATATACACCTCTTCTTCTAAGTCTCCATGAAGGAACGCATTCTTCACATCAAACTGTTGCAAGTCCCAATCAAGATTAGCTGCACAAGATAAAAGAATTCTAACAGTGTTCATCTTAGCAACATGGGAAAATGTCTCTTGATAATCCACTTCATAAGTCTGAGTGAATCCCTTAGCTACCATTCTTGCTTTGAATCTTTCAATTGAGTCATCAGCTTTGTGCTTCACAGTAAAGGCCCATTTGTAGCCAACCAACTTTTTGTCTGGTGGTGAAGTAACAAGTTCCCATGTCTCATTTTCTGACAAGGCCTTAATTTCTTCAATCATAGATTGTTTCGATTTAGGATCTGCGAAAGCTTCCCTGCAATTATGGGGAATAGACACAGAAGAAATAAATAAGGAAAAGGCTCTATAGGAGGGAGACAAAGAATTATAGAAGACAAAATTAGATAAAGGGTGTTTGGTGGTGCAAGATCTGACTCCTTTCCTAAGAGCAATAGGTTCATCTAACTCATTAAGAAATGTAGATAACTCACCAGTAGAAGAAGGTTTAACTTCGATAGGTTGCATGATGGCTTCTTCTTCTCTATTTTTCCTTGAGTAAGTTTTCAAATTAGGCATATCAAAACGCCCAATAGTCTCCCCCTGAATTCCTTCTCCAATTTCACTTTTCCTTGTGACAATGTCATCAATAGGTCTAGTAATGGAACTAGGTAGAATCACCTCATCCTATTTACTACTCTCCCCCTGAAGAGGTGATGAGGTACTACTAAAATACGGCGCAGATTCTCGGAATGTAACATCAATGCTAACAAAAGCTCTCCTAAAGGGAGGATGATAACATTTGTAACATTTCTGTGTCGGAGAATACCCAATAAAAACTCACTTTATAGCTCAAGGATTAAGTTTCCCAGAATTTCTAGTGTGGACAAAGATAACACATCCAAACACCTTTGGAGGAACAATATATTCATTCTTAGCCTTTAAAGTTTCTAGAGAACTTTGAAAATTGAGGGGTTTAAGTGGAATTCTGTTGATAAGATAGACAACCTCTAGAATAGCATCCCTCTAGTACGGTTTTTGTAGATGCATGGTGAACATAAGAGATCTTGCTACTTCTAACAGATGCCTATGTTTTCTTTCAGCGACCCTATTTTGTGCACTAGTGTAAGGACAACTAGTTTGATGGAATATCCCATTCGACTCCAAATAAGCACTAAATCATTTATCCATGTATTCGCTGCGATTGTCAGTTCTCAAGTTTTTTATTTTGGCATCAAACTGAGTACAAATCATCTTATGAAATGACTGAAAACAAGTGAAAACTTCACTATTGTCTTTCAACAAATATACCCAAGTCATCCTAGTGCAACAATCAATGAAAGTAACAAACCATCGACTACCAGACAAAGAAACAATTTGGGTAGGACCCCATACATATGAATGAATAGTCATAAACGGGGTTGTGCTTCTATTATCACTCACATGATAAGAGTTTCTAGTATGCTTGTCATATTCACACGCATCACAGAACAAATATTCAAATCGAGTCCTTGAAAACAAATCGGGATATAACGTTTTCAAAACAAAGAACAATGGGTGCCCTAACCGTCTATGCGATTGTATTATTTCTTGGTTGGCATCCTTACTTTCCCCAAAAAAGGCTTGACTAGATTTTTGAATCCAATGTAATATATACAAGTCATCATGCAACCTACCACTGCTAATCCTTTTCCCTGTTTGAAGATCCTGAAATATACAATGATCGGGAAAGAACCGATTTTACAGTTTGGAGCTTTGGTGATGGCACTAACAGATAAAAGATGTATAAGGAATTCAAGGACATGGAGAACGGATGATAGTTTAATATTAGGAGTACAAATAACAGAACATGTTCCAAAGATAGGTGTTATAGAACTATTGTCTATTTTAACATTATCTCCTTTGGGACACAGAAAATAGTTTTGAATGCCTTCAGAAGAGCCCGTCATGTGTCTATTTGCACCAGAATCGACAATCCAAAAGTTAAAGTTATCAATAAAGGTAGTACCCGATTTCACATGATTGGATATGGAAACATTAACAGAGTTAAGTTTGACTAGGAGACGACATAAAAGTTGAATTTCATCCAAAGACATGATTTCTCCAAAACAATCTCCTTGAACGTCTCCATATTTCAGCCCAATCAGAAGGAAATCAAAAGGAGTTTGTGTTGCGGACAGCCAACAAAAGAGACAAAACTCGACCTCTTGGATAAAAAAGGAACTCTAGTGCACGCGAGTGTCACGACCCAAATTCCCAACCTTAGGGGTCGTGATGGCGCCTAACTGTAATGACCCTCCCGACCGGTCGTTTTGAGATCCAGCGCGTCGTTCAGTAGTTGAGAGTCATGAACAACTTCATTTCGGGTATTGTGACTTGTGGGTATTGTCAGAGTTGAAATTCAGGGGGTTCGGGGTTAAATTGAAAGGAAAATTCTCATTTCAGAAGCCTTAAATTGAGGAAATTAAGTAAGAGTGGAATTTTGAGTAAACTGTGATGACCCAAAAGGTCATCTTATGTAAATTTAATTATGACTGTGTTCCGAGGCCCTGAAAGCCTCCGTCAATCTCACCTCGATGTGCGTGCGCAGCCCGGGCGCGTAGCCGGGAAGCCTTTATGTGGAAACTTGATAAAGAGTTGAATTTATGATAATTAGTTGAATAAAGTTGACTTTGGTCAACATTTTTGGTGAACGGACCCGCATCCGTGATACGTCGGTCCCGGAAGGTCCGTAGGAAAATATGGGACTTGGGCGTATGCCCGGAATCAAATTTCAAGGACCCAAGTCCGAGAAATAAATTTTTAAAGGAAATTATTTTATGAAAATATTAAAGGCTTATGAAAAATGAACCTTGATGTAAAACTTGTGCGGCCGGGCCCGTATTATGGTTCCGGAGCACGGAACAGGTTCAACATGTATTATTTAAGTTATATGTGAAATTTGGTAAGAAACGGACTTGATTTGACGGGTTTTGGATCAAAATAAGAAAATTGGAGTTAATAAAGTTTTGAGGATTTTTAAAGAATTTGAAATTTGGCTTGAAATGTGATTTTATGATCCCGAGGTTCGAATGAAATTCCGATACCGGGAATAGTTCCGTTATGTCATTTATAACTTGTCCGCAAAATTTGAAGTCATTCTGAGTAGTATAGACCGGTTCGGCGCATTGAAGTGAATTCTAGAATTTCTTAAGTTCTTAAGTTGGTTCAATTTGGTTTTGGGATTGAATTTTGAGTAAACGACCTCGGAATCAGGATCCGAAGGTTCCAGCAGGTTTGTATGATGATTTCGGACTTGGGCATATGTCCGGATCGGGATTTGAATAACCCGAGAGTGTTTCGGTGTATATTGTGGAAGTCAGTATTTTGAAGAAATTTCCTAGGTTTGGCTTGAAGCGCATTTCAATGATATTGATATCCGTTTGGGATTCCGAGTTTAAGAATAGCTCCGTATGGTGATTCTGGAGTTGGGAGCGCGATCGGAAGTGAATTCGGATGTCCGGAGGTCATTTTGAAGTCATTTGGCTAAAGATAGAAATTTGAAGGTTTTTGAGAAGTTTGACCGAGAGTTTGACTTTTTGATATCGGGGTCGGATTCCAATTCCGAAAGTTGGAGCAGGTCCGTAATGTCGAATATGACTTGTGTGCAAAATTTGGGGTCAATCGGACGTGATTTGATAGGTTTCGGCATCGGATGTAGAAGTTGAAATTTCAAAGTTCATAAAGATTGAATTTTAGTGCGATTCGCGATTTCGGCGTTGTTTGATGTGATTTGAGGCCTCGAGCGAGTTCGTATCATGTTTTGGGACATGTTGGTATAATTGGTTAAGGTCCCGAGGGTGGATTTCGAAAGGTTAACGGAATGAATTTCGGACAAAAGAAAGAAGGAAAATTGCAGAAAATTTCTGCAGATTTTGGACAGCAATTAGTGCACGAGGAGCCTACTTTGGAAGCTTATATATCCAAATCTATAAGGAATCTAAATATTTTAAAAACATGAAAGTTGTAGAGCTTAATATCTAGTTTTCATAATGTTAAACCATGCATCATTTGGACATTTGTACGGAAATGTATGATCGGTTGAAGGTGGCTGCTCGAGCAGTTTCGATAGAATTTCAGATGCACAGGGCCGACTTTAGAAGCTCATATCTCGGAATATATAAAGGGTTATATGGCGTACAACCTATGAAATTAAAGATCTTTGGGTCTACTTTCTAAATCCTCAAACCGTTTGTTATTTGGATATTTGTACAAGACGTTATGGGTGTCTTAACAGAAGGTGTTCAACAAGGGAATTTTAATAGGATGTACAACCTGTGCAGCACAAGTGCAAGGTACAACTCGATGAAGCACGGGCAGATTCTTTAAACTCGAATTTT